>WMED01026921.1:0-10725 GCA_019650415.1 Pipa parva | reverse complement strand
CCTGTATGGGGGGGCAGTTACCCACTGTGTGTTTAACCAAGGAGTTTTATATGGAAAACTACTATTTGTGAAGTGACTGTTATTTGGCCAAAGAAAGACTGTGTTACTGTAAGTTTGTTTTTCTGTTAATAAACATTTGAATACAAAAGAAACTTACTGTTTGTGGGTGTTAAACCCTAAAGACTGCTCCAGCGCTTGACTGATTCCCTACAATATATATATCGATATTGTTATATACACCATTTCAACAAACTTAACTTAGGAACTAAAATCACACTCAGTGCCCATTGAAAATAATGAATAATGCCACCCAGAGAGTGGCGAAATGTAATGTAGCTGAAATTGACTGAACTAAACAAACAGCCACTTTAGTAAACGTCACGATAAAATCACTGGAACAGCGATCCACGGCATTGATAGCGTTAGATTTTCACAATGTCAATATTCAGCGATAACAAGTTACCGGAAGCCTATAAAGGGGCTTAGTAAATAAGAGAACCATATCACTGGAACAGCGATTCATGGCATTGATAGCGTTAGATTTTCACAATGTCAATATTCAGCGATAACAAGTTACCGGACGCCTATAAAGGGGCTTAGTAAATAAGAGAACCATATCACTGGAACAGCGATCCACGGCATTGATAGCGTTAGATTTTGACAATGTCAATATTCAGCGATAACAAGTTACCGGAAGCCTATAAAGGGGCTTAGTAAATAAGAGAACGATATCAGTAAAAAAATAAACACACTTTTTTTCTATTCGATTTCAAAACGTAAATCAATTCGACTTTAGTAAATATGTTGAATCAATCAAATCAAAAATAGCAGGTAACAAAAAAAAAACACACAAAAATGTGGAGAAAAAGTGGTGAAATTAATGGAAATGTAATAAACAGCTCAAAATGACCTTTATATATTTCCCTCTTGTCCTTAAGCAGAGACTAAACAATGGACAAGCCTGTTGTGATTGTAGGGCATACTGTACTGTATACATTCACATGAATGCAGTGTAAAAACTGCTGTGAGTTTTCCTATCCAATTACATTTCCTGTTCAGTCCATTGAAATCCTAATATTTTTGGCGAAAAACGTGAAACTAGACGTTTCATGCAAAATCAGTGAATCAAAGAAATTAGCAGCACTCGCTTCATTACTTCGACCACACTCACACATCTGTAATACTGATATCCCCTGCCAGGGGACCAAGGATTGGAATGGAATTTTTGGAATGTCCCCCTCTAGGGAACACAGGATAGGAAAAGGTTAAATAGGGTGTTATTCACTAAGGTGCAAATTCAACTGTTGAATTCTCAAACAGCGGATTCCCATAGCAAATCCGCAATATTTTCCCCATTGTAAAATCGCGACAATTTTTTAATGTTAAGATTGCAACAATTTTCCCATAATAAAGTCGCGACTGCGACAATATTCTCATTATAAAGACGCGACTGCGACAGTAGCAGCCTATTGCGACTGTCTTTATCTGGCAAATTCGCACCTATACGCAACAATTCAGACTTTAGTGAATAACCCCCATAGTTTCTAAGGGCTTTTGCTCCAACTACCTCCTATGTTGTGGATTCCAATAAAAATGTATCTTTTTAGAAACAAAAATAGCATAAATTTAAATGGAATTTTTTTTTCATTCAGTTTTCTGCAACAACATAAAATCTTAGTAAAACTGCCTTAGGCGAAGACTTTTCCAGAAAGAGATAATAACAGCAAGTAGTAGGCAGGGAAATTAAATGGGAAAAAAAGAGAAAAAAATTGTTTTCAGACATGTAAAACTTTAGAAACAAGTTCTTGATTTTAAGGGCCTCATTGACTAAAGAGTGAATTTACCTGTAGAATTCACCTCACTACAATTGGAGTTGCATCACCAAAATAGATGCAAATTCACTTCTCACTTGTGGAACAGGCGGAGTGCGGTGATCACTGTCTGATGCGTAGTGTGGTGTAGTCAGGCGGATAGAAGTAGGATGAGAAGTCATGCGGAGTGAGGAGAATTCAACAAATGAAGGGGAGTGACATCTTCCTCACCATATCCCACTAACTGTATTCTGTGAATATTCTATTTCTATGTCACCTTGTCCCTAGGTCATGTTGTCACTTAGTCGCAATTGCCTTTATCACTTTTGAATGAATAGTCGCCTTACACAAAACTGGATCCCTGTCATCAACCCCCCAATTCACCAGTCTGAAGTGGTGAAATAAAACCAGTTAATTCAGAGCAGTTCGCCTAGTCGCACCATTGAACCACTCCTCCATTTAGTTAATAGCAGAAGTACCTGTGTATGTGCATGTAAAGTGATGCGAAGTGCCCGTAAAATCGCGACTATCATAGTCAACTCAATTGATCACATATTCACCACATTGCAGAGTTTAGTCAATAAGTGAACATGGGGAAGTGGAGAATGGACACAGATTCAGAGCTCCACTGTACATGTCAGACTTTAAACAATGAGGTCTTAAGACTCTTTCTTTGCTAATCTAACTATGATGGTAGATTTAATGGATTTTTTGTAATAATGTAATAGCTATAGTGTTGCAAACTGATATCATCTTTATATAGACAACATACTACTCAAATGCATGTATTTAAGTTTTTCATGTGACAAAATAAAATTGGCATATTCTGGGGGTTATTCTCCAAAGTCTGAATTGTTGCGTATAGGTGTGAATTTGCCAGCTAAAGACAGTCGCAATAGACTGCTACTGTCACGTCTTTATAATGAGAATATTATTGCAGTCCTGACTTTACTATGGAAAATTGTCACAGTTGCAACTTTACTATAGAAAATTGTCGCAGTCGCAACTTTAAAAATGATCATGGTTGCAACTTTACAATGGGGATATTGTACAAGATTTACTATGAGAATCCGCTGTTTGAAAACTTGACAGTCGAATTCGCCCCTTAGTGAATAACCACCTTAAGTGTTGTTGCATTTGTGTAAACACGCACTCATAGTAAAGTTGCAAGTTCAGTATGAATTTGCCACAACACAGAAAATGATGTTCTTTGATGAATGGAGAAGTGGCGAGCTGTTGCAAATTCACTCACCTACACAACAATTTGCATTTTGATAAATAGCCCCCAGGTAAAAAGCTTACTTTATATTTTAATTCTGAACATTTTGTGCTTTCAGTTGATGGTGTTTTGTTTGCAAGTGTTGACTTAAAGGATTAGGAGTACTCAGAAGGGAGTGAGTGGTTAAATAGATTTATTTGCCACAGTTCAGTACATTATTTACAAGCAATTTGCAAAAGGTCTTGCGTTCATCCAACAAACCTACTGAAAATAGTGTACAATTTCTGTGCAAACAGAAACATGGCAACTGGAAGCCTTCCCTACACTGTTTGAATAACTGACATCTCATTTAATCTTTTAGTGCATACACAAAACCTCTCTGAAAACTCCCTGTAAATAATCTTTGATAACATTGTTTATTTCATACTTCAGGAAGCTGTAACTGGGCTGTGTGAAATTCCATCAAGATAAGTATTTCAGCCACAGCACCTTTTACCATGTCGAGCAGAATCACCATTAGATTGGATTTTTTTTGTTATTACTTTGAGGCCACAGTTGCAACTCAAGTCTTCTCCAACAGACAGTTGAAGAAGGGGCCACTCACCGAGAAGTGAGTTTGAAAATTGCAAGTAAGTAATCCCAAGTGTTTTTCCTTGGCCCGCTCCCTTCATACTTAAATTGAAAATGGCAATTTCGTGAAGTGTTATTTTTCAAATAATTTTAGATCTGCACATTCAATATAAAAAAAAGCTTTGGCTAGAGTTGAATGTAGGTAGGATTTCAGTAAAAAATAGACGAAAAGAGCAAAAGTAAAAAGATGTTTTTTCTTTTTTGTTTTTTAAGACTGTGTTTTGGTTATATTTTGAATCATGTCATCAAAAGGGAGATCCTCTGGAGGTGTCACTCTTGGGGGTTATTCACTAAAGCCCAAATTGTTGCGTATAAGTGAGAATTCGCCAGACAAAGATATAGGCTGCTACTTTTATTATGGGAAAATTGTCATGACTTTATTATGGGGAAATTGTAGAGGATTTGCTATGGGAATTCACGGTTTGCGAATTCAACAGTCGAATTCTCACCTTAGTGAATAACCCCCACTTGGATCTAAAAGAGCGGCAGAATTGTTATTATATTTGTGCCGGTTTTTATGCTGATTAATTAAATTTATACATTTTGAATTAAAGCAACAAGGAATATTCTGCTGTCAAAAGTCTCCCAAATGTTAAGCTTATTATAATAAATGTCATTTTTCTACGAGCGGCAATTTGTTTGTAATGGTACCAGTAGATAAGAAACTGGAACTTGAAACTTTGAACTGATCGGTTTGTATCTGCGGTGGTTTAGTAGGGGCTTATTCATGTAAGTCTGACCAGCTGAGTAAAAGGTCAGAATTCACATCCATTCACTACTTCCGCATTTTAATATTGTAGAATAAGAAGATTTGGGGGGTTATTGGCTAAAGCCTGAATTGTTGTGTAAAGGTGTGAATTCTCCACCTAAAAAAAGTCGCAATAGACTGCTACTGTCACAGTCGCAACTTTACTATGGAAATATTGTCACAACTTTAAAATTGTTGAGGTCTTGACTTTGCAGTGGGAAAATTGTTGCATTGCGGATTTGCTATGAGAATCCGCTGTTTAAGAATTCGACAGAAGAATTCTCCATTTAGTCAATAACCCTCTTTATTATTTATTATATGAACAGTCTAACATAATGGTCATTGGCCAAAAAGGCAAACATAAGCCCAGTTGATGAAACAAAGTATGAATCTAGTTCAGGGATGGCGAACCTATAGCATGCATGCCAGAGAGGGCACGCAGAGCCCTCTCTGTTGACACGCGAGCCGTCGCCATACCCTGCCTTCAGTACAGGCCACGGACCCGATCTGACAGTTTTCAGGCCGGATCCATGGCCTGCACTGAAGAAGCACACACAAGCAGGGGAGTTCTCCTCCCCCGACGCGTGTGCGCTACACCCCCCGGTATTAGCGTGATGACGTCACTCACCATCGCCGGCACTTCGGGGGATGCGCTCGTGGGTGACGACACCTTTTTGGCACTCTGTGCCAAAAAGGTTTGCCACCCCTGATCTAGTAGATTTTTCTAATCTAGGTAACCATATATGGAGACAATTTATTAAATTCCACATTCTACAGTAATAATGCTGATGACCAAAATATTTCATGCCTATACCCAATGTGTATTTGTTAATCTAGAAAATGTATTTCTTTATTAGAACAAACCAACCTATATAAATAAAATCTGGATCTGGACATTTAATAAGCTGATTTCCTTTCTATTTTTACTTTACACTTCTAAGGATGAAGTAGCTGGTGTACATGAAGAACCCATCTCTATATTTTTATTCTCAAACTGTATTTCACTATTATTTGGTTGAGTTGCTTCTTAAGCGTTTATTATTTCTGCACAATCCATTTTAGTCTGCAAACTTAAGAAGTCTATAAAAGATGAAGAGAATTCAGGTGTTATCACACTAAGAGATATATGTGGCATAGACATGTCTAAAAACATTTCTTCAATGTTAAGAAATCCGGGTAATGTGATTCCAGAAGAGCTAATATAAAAGGCATGCAAACATACCTTACTAGTAGCCGGCTAACTAGCAAATCCCAATACCTGCAGTTATATGCAAGATTTAAATACAATGGGGGAAATGTATCAAGTGGGGTTATAACAATGACAATAATTAGGGTGAAATTTAACAAACTCGGAAAAAGCCAATTTTGGGGGTTATTCACTAAAGTCTGAATTGTTGCATATAGGTACAAATTCGCAAGATAAAGCTGCTACTGTCGCAGTCGCGTCTTTATAATGAGAATATTGTCGCAGTCTCGACTTTTTTATGGGAAAATTGTCGCAATCTTAACATAAAAAAAATTGTTGCGACTTTACAATGGGGAAATTGTAGCAGATTTGCTATGGGAATCCGCTGTTTGCGAATTCGACAGTCAAATTCGCTCCTTAGTGAATAACCCCTTTTGCCTTTCTGAGTTTATTCCCCCAAGGTCTTGGCAGTTTCTCACGGTAAATATTGTGAGATTTTTTTGATTGATTTTTATCGACAGAAACTTTAGTAGTAGAAAATACTACTAATGTAAAGTATGGTTACCTTTCCATCAAAAAATTCAATCAAAAAGTTTCCGTCGGTAAATATCAATCGAAAAATTCTGAGATTTACCAAGAGAAATCAAGTGGGAATGAAGTCGGAAAGGCCAAATTGGCCATTTCTAAGTTTATCAAATTTTGCCCAAAAATGTCACATAAAAATAACAGTTATTAATCATTAAAAATTGCACTTAATGATAATTTACACTTTTATGTAAAAATGTTAGCAATTTGCTTCTTTTGTTTTTTTACATAAATGACTGGTTTGTATATAAACGGTTAGCAACATTTTCTCTATTTTTTTTTCTACAATAATTGGTCACTAATCTAAAAGGAAAGGTCATAAATGGTAATTTCTAATATTTTTTACACAAACCAGTCATTAGTGTAAAAAGGGCGAACTATATTAAACTCAGAAAGACTGCTCGAGGGGGTTATTCACTAAGGTGCGAATTTGACTGTCAAATTCTCAAACATAGCAAATCTGCCAATTTCCCCATTGTAAAGTCTCGACAATTTTTTGAAAGTTAATATTGCAACAATTTTCCCATAATAAAGTCACGACTGCGACAATATTCTCATTTTAAAGAGGCGACTGCGACAGTAGCAGCCTATTGCGACTGTCTTTATCTGGCGAATTCGCACCTATACGCAACAATTCGGACTTTAGTAAATAACCTGAGGGTCTTTCCGAGTTCACTGAGAGAGATCTCACATTGTTCTCGCGAGATTTTTTTTATTTTTTGAGATCAAGTTTTTGTGTAAAGTATGGCTACCTTTTACTTTGGAAAAATTGAGATTAAAAAAAACCTGATCTTGAAAAATCAAAAAAACCTCGCGAGAGCAAGTCTTTCCGAGTTTAATCAATTTCGCCGAAAATGGGAATTGCTAACATCTTTTGTACAAAAGCAATACCTGCTTCTCTAATGCCAGAGTTCAGACAAGGTGTTCATTTTACTTCTTAATATAGGTCATCAGTTGTGCCTGGTCTTAAACACTGATTTTCTCAAAAAAGAAAAAGAAAATGTTTGAAATGGACACAAAGTGAATGGTAAATTGATAATAAATGGAATGGCCGAAATTTATTAAAGGCGTAAATTTTACCCGAATTTAATTTCAATCGATCGCTTCACCTTTAATAAATTTAGCCCAAAGTACTTTAAATGGGGTATTTCTTGAGGATATTCCTATGCAACTATCTAGCAAAAAGGAAGGTCTGTTGATGTCAATTAAAAATACTAGAGGTGCTATTGTTGTGAGGTGATGTTTTAATATGGTTGGAAGTCAAAAATACCTTCATTTTATCTTAGCGCAGTCTTTGTAATACATGTTTTTTAAATACAACTAATATCATACACAGCAGATATCAGGTTTTCTACAAAAGGTTTGTTAAGATCTCCAAAAACCACAAAATCTCTCTCGATAATTAGATACAAAATTAGGCAAAGCTGCATTATTTCTTTTGTCACTGGACATCTGATGGTGCCACCCTGCAAAACAATCATTTATTCTGGAAAATACCATTGGCATTGGCTTTGCTTATATTGCAAAAAGAACCTTTCTTTTGCCTGAAGAAGATGGTTCCCTAATAACTGAAGCACCAGCTCCTACAGGAAATTCTTGCTGCTACATCTATTGTAGTCATCTGGGTAGGAGGAACAGAAGTCAGGCCTCAAATTCTTATAGTCCCATCTTAAATGAGACCTGTCTAACATCTAAAATGTTCATTATAATTGAACCAGGTAAAGCTTTATGTATTCTATGCTTACTCCAAAATAATTTCATATCAAAAGAAGATTGACTTTCTTTCAGATTTATTAAGTAGAAAATTAAGCAAGTTGCAAATCTGTGTAGCCATTGGTTGAATAATCATAAACCCCTTTTGGACTCTTTAATGTCATCAACCATGACAACTTCTTCATGCAGAGAGTTCCATAGTCTCAATGCTCTTACTGTAAAGAACCCCCTTCTATGTTGGTGCAGAAACACAAAGGATGCCCCTTTGTTATACTTATAGTTCTTGGTGTAAATAGATTGTTGGAGAGATCTCTGTACTGACCTTGATATATTTTTACATACCCTGTAGTTATTAGGTCACCTCTTAAGCATCTTTTTTCTAGATTAAACAATCCCAATTTTGATAATATTTCTAAATACTGCTTATTGCCCATTCCTTTTATTGCATTGGTAGCCACCTTTGAGCTCAAGCTCAACTACATCTTTCTTGTGCACTGGTGCCCAAAACTGCACACAGTATTCCATGTGTGGTCTGACCAGTGCTTTGTAAAGAGGTATAATTATGTTCTAGTCATTTGTGTCTATACCTCTTTTGATGCACTCCATGATCCTATTTGCTTTGGCAGCTGCCGATTGGCACTGGTTGGTACAGTTAAGTTTATTGTCAACTAGAATTCCTAAATCCTTTTCCATGTTTGTTTTGCCCAGTGTTTTCCACTTAGCAAATAATCTAGGCATGCAGTTGCCCTTCCCATATGTATAAACTCACATTTACCAGTGTTAAACATCATTTGCCACTTTCCTGCCCAAGCTTGCAATGTATTTAGATCCATCTGTAATAAAATACAATCCTCCTTTGTATTAATTACTTTACACAGTTTAGTATCATCTGCCAAAATTGAAATTTTATTATGCAATCACTCAGCAAGGTAATTTATAAATATGTTGAATAGAAGAGGGCCCAAAACTGACCTCTGGGTACCCCACTATTAACAGTAACCCAGTGTGAGTATCTTCATTTTATGCACCAGCCTTTTATGTGGCACAGTGTCATATGCTTTGGAATCAAGCTATATGACATCCAGTGACTCCCCCCTGTCCAGTCTATAACTGACCTCCTCATAGAGGCTAATTAGATTCATTTGGCAGGATCGATTCCTCATAAACCCAAGTTAATATGGAGTTATACATTTATTTGAAATGAGGTACTCCAGGATAGAATCTATTAAAAATCCTTCAAACAGTTTACCCACAATAGAAGTTAGACTTACAGGTCTATAGTTTTTAGGCTTATAATACTCAATTGTTCAAATATACTATGTGTTAGCTATTGCCTTACTGGTTGCCAACCTTACGGGCAGCCCTGAAAATAGCACTGGCAGGAGATTAAACTGGACCCCAATGGAAGGGAGATGGAGCATAGACAGAACGCTGTAGAGGGCAGAGATGAGAATGCTAAGATGCAGCAGCTGCCAGCACTCTGCATAGTGGCTACTGAGCCTTCCAGCAGGGGGAGACTAATACAGACTGGAAGACGCCTAATAACAGTACTGAAAGGGATAATAGGAGATGCTAGAAAATCAGCCGATACAGGGTAAACCAAAATCAAAGTCCAAGAAACAATCTGAGCTAAAGTACCAATCAAAACTTAACTATTTAGCTGCACTAATGCACACTAGCCAAGAAAATGACGGGGTATTTTAAAACCTGTAAAGGATTTGGATTGGCTGCTACTCACCCTCAACCCCTAACACTGCGGTTAGGATTCCTAGCTGAATCCTAACAGTATGAGATTGCTGTGACAATTTTATTAGCCATTTATAAGATAAACTTTACCCTTACAATTCAACATGAAGGTTTCATGACTTTTTGGGTGAGTCTAGCAGAAACTGTGCTCCCTGTCCAACCACATTTGAAAACCCCTTTGTAATGCCTCCAGGTCCTTAATTGCTTGTTTAATGTTTTAGTCTAACATTTACTGTTATTCTCTGAGCCACTACAGACCTCCAGTTGTTTTGTATGCTGTTATAGCTGTTATCCAGTGATATAATGTCAAACCAATTCTACCTTAGTACTATTGTCTCCATACTTTTATTTATAGTCTCTTTCCTTCCCATGTGTAATTAATCTTATGACCTATTTTTATTAAGTAATGTTAATCAATAGAAGGTTGCACTCAACAGAAAATAAACACATATAAATGTATATAAATAGATACATCATCAGTATATAAAATACACTGGTAAATATAAAAACCCAAACTTTAGTACAACTACAAACTTTGTATTCATGCCCTTCATATCTGGATAAGGTATAAAGATGTGTTGAGATGAGATGACAGTCTAGATGGGTAATAGGAAGAAACAGAAGTGGTCACTCAGTTCCACAACTATTCAGTGGGTGCTGCATACTGAGAAAAGTAAGCCAAGTTGATTATGAATATATAAGCTGCACTCACATCTAGCAACCCACCCCACCAGATTGGATAATATTCTGGACATATTTTCCAAATGGTTAATCCATGTGAAAAACTTACTTTGCACACAGATGGGGCTTATTCATCAAAGTGTGAATTCTACTGTTGAAGTAAATTCACGTCACTTTGGGTTGCTACGCTCTGATGGTCGCCAATTCGATACTCCTTATTCACCAAGTGCTGGATTTCTTTAGGGAAGAATTGAACAGAAATAGGATGTGGAGTGATGCAAATTCCACCAGTGAAGTGCAGTGATGTCACATTTACAATATTCCACTACCCAGTGCCGGCTCTGCCATTAGGCAGAGTAGGCAAATGCTAGGGGCCTCTAGCATTTTTTTTTTTTTTCAGTGCTGG
>WMED01026920.1:502-10726 GCA_019650415.1 Pipa parva | reverse complement strand
GTTTAAGTTCATTTTGTGGAAATAAAAGCCGAATACTTCAGAAAGTCACTGTTTGAAGTATGTTAATCCCAAAAGACTGCTACAGCATTTGAGTGATTCCCTACAGTATGTTATCTAAAGGGAGATATTTACTAAAGTTGGAAATTTTTTTGACTTGTTAATGCAGGAGAAACAGACTATTCGTTACCAATATGACTTTTTACTTCTGTTTACAAATATTTACCATGAAATTTAATTGCCTGAAAGTGTTTGGCTGCCTCGGACTAGCAGAAACCCATTATTAACTATGGACTATGGACTCATCCTGTCACTTAGCCCCATCAAAAAAGGATATTAATATTGTAGTCACAGATCGACTAATTTCACTGTTTCCAGTGCAGGTCCGAATTGAGAAAAAGGAATGCTGAGCTCAAAGCATGAGTCTATCACACAGAGAACAAAAATGTGTTAGTCCAAATAAAGTATCATATAATACTACAGTACTCAACTTTCTTATAATTCAACACACAGACACACACACACACTGTTCTCTATGAAATGGAACTAACTTTATTGTTCGACAACACTCTCTTTTATACCTTAGCAAGCTAATAGGAAAGAGGGTACAGACCCATCTGGGGCAGAATGCTTTACAGAACACTAACAGATACCAATATCATTCAGAAAGCTGTCATTCAGATAAGATCAAAAAGAAAAAGAAACAGGTGTTTCCCATCTACCCACATCATAAACTATTGTTACTTTCCTGGAATGACAGGGACACTGTTTTAGTTACAGTTAATTTGCTTTGAAATGCTAATTTAGGTAAACAGGGATGGTCACACAGGTCATAAACCATTGTTATTCCCAGGAACAGGTTTTACAGCTTCCAGCTAAAATTATAAAATTTATAATTTTATTGTATTTGCTGGCGTATAAGACTACTTTTTAACCCCTGAAAATCATCTGAAAAGTTGGGCGACAGGAAGTTTAATCATTGCTGGGGAGAGGAAACGCTATAGCGCTCAGCACAGACAGCTGGGCAACAGAGGAGCTAGGTAGGGAGAGAGAAAAGGAGGGGGGGTGAGCACTAAGATAGCGCCCCCCTCCTTCAGAGGGTAGGGCTTGTAGGGGCAGTACAGTGTGATGGTGCTTTGATAATCTTGGAGACAGGGAGGGCTGGGCAGGCAGGGAGAGCTGACCAATCCAAGCAGGATTTGCATTGGAAGAGGGGTAGTCTTATACGGCGAGTATATCCCAAACTCTATATTTTAACTGGAAAAGTTGGGGGTCATCTTATACACCCAGTCATCTTATACACTGGAAAATACGGTAATTTTCTATAAAATAATCCTGCCTGACATATTGAATGTCCATCTATCACAATATCGATTTGGAATAACAGAGACCCTTTTAGAAAAACACAGCAAAGTGTGCCCCTGTCTACTTACCCAGACTGTCAAATGCTACTTGGCATTTACCTGTTTGTTAACTAAACATTTTACATTTGTCCTGCAAGTCCCTTTGAATAATTCATTACTAGAATTAGTAGGAAACATTTTCTGCAACTTCACTTTTATTTTGTTTACCAGATTTGTCTTTTTTTGTGAGGAATTTTAATGGTAAAACTCAAATAAATGCACATGTATCAATCAGCATTACACCTATGTCTTCATCCAGATGACTGCTATTATTGCCTCAAATGCTGACAATTACATTTATTGCAATAATCTTGGACCAAAAAGCACTGACTAGTACAGCCAGCCATTTTCAGTTTGCAATTGCTACTGTATGTTCATCACAATTGCTGGTGTTTCTCTTGGAGTTCAGGGGAACATGGGTACTAAACGCATGGGGGTAGGGTGTAAGTGTGGTTAATTACGGGTGCATAGTAGAGAAAGTAAAATATGCTATGCCAGAAGAACTTCAGAAAGATGTTTACATTGTTTTTCCACCCAATAACTCACTTATATGTTTCAAGCGAAAAATAAAATGTATCTTTACCAGTGCTTTTTAATTGTAAATAGATTAAAGGTCAGTGTTACTTCCTTTTTATCAATGCAGCAGTCTATACTCACTTTATGGCTTTAATACAGAGTATCTTTATAAAAGAAAAATAAAGCCCCTTTGTAAGCACCAGACAAAAAAAAAAAACTTTACATATATATGTATAATTTTATTTATAAAGTGCCACAAATTTACACAGCGCTGTACAAGTCAGCAATACAAGTATAATACAGACATGGGAAAAGTGCAAGTATACAAGTATAATATCACAAGGATACTTCACTTTAAGTGACAGGTTGTGGTTGACACAAGAGTTTGGAGGTCCCTGCCCCATAGAGCTTACAATCTAAATGTTTATAAGAAACAGGTGGAAAATTCTCTCATGTCAGTTCCTGGCACATTAATATCTTGTTCAATTTTCTCCATACGAAAATTCTCCCATATCAGTACCAGGCCATATTGTGACTTCTCTATTTTGACACTTTTCTGTCAAGTCTGCTCATTCATTTTTAAACTGAACTGACTTTCATTGCCTTTCAACATGTTTCCCACTGCTGAAAAGAAAAACTGCATGTAGCATTTATAGGAAGAAAGCATCAATTGCTATGGCTGGTGTGGCATTTCAATGGCATTCTCAATAGATTGATATCTGTGCATATTTTCAACAGATTTTCACCTGCTTCTTGTTTTTTTAAAAAAAAAATGTGCAGGCAAATACACTGGTATGTCCCAAGCCTTAAAGAAACCATTATGCAGTCTGGAGAGTTTATCAGCACAGTGCTTGAGATATGAGACCTGTGGAAAGGTTGAAATGGTTTAAATTAAAGTCTTATGAAAACTGCATATCGGTAAATCATAAAAAATAGTATAACTAGAAATGAAAATATCTTTATGACAGGAGGATAACGTGTATCTCCATAACCTGCCCCAGGCTAAGGTGCTAGAAATGAATATTGTGCTCGTCGGTCCATTCTGATGAGGTCATCACTGGCATAGTTATTAAAAATAAAAGTCCTGGGCAAGGTCAAAAAATAGTATTTAAAGAACATTTATGTGAAAAAAAGTTACAGAAAAAAAAAAGAGTTCAAGGAAGTTTATTGATATGTCAGAAATAAAAAGGAATTGTAGAAAAATGAGATAGTTTATACATTTTTAGTAATGATGAGGTACAGTGATTTTGGCTGTGATGTTGGGGTAGAATTTAGCACTAGTACTTCCTGTAGGATCAGTGACATGTTCCTGGTATTACAGAGATGAATAATGTCAAATTGAAGTAAAAAATACTTTTGGGGAGACTGCTTAAAATTTGCATGCGACATCCATTTGATGAAACATCTATTTTGAAAAAGCTTAAATAGTGTCTCTTGAACAGCTGATTTTGTTGCAGAAATCTGGCACTGTTTTGCCAGCTACAGACATTAAATGCTTTGTATATTGTCTTAGAGCGTTGCATTTCACCTGCCTTGTGATATTATATAATCTAAAAGAGCCCTACAGACACATATTTTTACGGATGTCTCTGGAAAGCCCAGAAAATGGTATTACAGGACAAAAATAATTCAAAACAGAAAAACTCACAAATTGAAAATGCAATTTTGAAAAGAATTTTATCTAAAAAAAAAAAATGAATGAAAAATATACAAAATATGCCAAATAAATAATCCCATCGGTTTAAAATTGTGTGGGGTAATATTTTCTATAGGTGTTAATACATACCTGTATTTATTGTGAGCTTAGTATACAGGACTATTTAATCCAAAGTTCACGTGGTTTCTTGAGGGAAGCTGAAGGATAAGAGGAAATTATTTGGTCAAACTCTCCCTCTCATTTAATCCCTTTGTAATGATTTTTCTAAGGCCTCTTTCCAGACTCTGGACTGTGAGTGAGATACAAGCTTAAATACATAAATACTCTGTACAAGGGGTGGTATAATGACTTAATGGTTTGGAACCTGTTCCAAATCCTACAGCGCTATATATTGTTTTCATTCTAGTTGAGGTGACATTTCTATACATACATGTACTTTTGTGATTTCACCCTAGTTTCACATCATCACAGTGATGTCATTGCATTAGTAAAGTCTGGCTTACACCTCTCCTGAATAATGATCACAATCAAAATATTGAATTACCTTTTATTTTGCCAGTGGCCCATAACAGGCAAATCCTGGATATGGTCAGGATTGGACACATGTCTAGAGATAGGTGAGTCCTGCCCAGCCATATTGGTTGGTGCCACAATGCATGACATGTTGAAAAATAAAAACCATTGGATTTGGATGTTTTTATTTAAATTCTCATAGAGTGCCAGTGAAACTTTGACTGTACCTGCAAATATAATTTTTATTATGTTGTTAAATATTGTACAAATGCAAAATTTAAAATCTATTGCATTGTAAAATATTCAGTACAGGAATATACTGAGTGCATATACAAAAAGTCAAAAGAGTTTAACTACAGTTCAGCCATTCTGAATGTATGAGCCCCTTAGAATGCGCTTCTGATAAAAGTACCCAGAGAGGAAATATTTTGCTATTTCATTTGGACCAGCCACAGCTCCATATGTAGTGTAGTGGAGAAGCCTTGGGGATTTTTTATTCATGATCCTCTATTGTTGCTCAATGTGAACACAATCAGTTGGCACCTTCTTTAGTTCTCTGCTCTTAGAAATAGTATAATGCCACTTGTTAGTTTAAACGACCTTAGTATTTATTCTCACTGTGAATGTAGAAAGTAGAGTGTGGATCGTGTGCTCGAAAAAGAAATACAGATTAAGCAGCCTCTAAAAGGTCACAAACAGCTCAGAAAGAACTCATTTCAATAGGTTAGATTAACTCAGGTTAGAAGAGAATAACCTAGTTATCCAGTCCGAGTATCTGATCTACCCCTATCTCCAGAAATAATTTTCATATGTCAGTGAGGGTAAGCAGTGCATCAAATCCATTCTATATAATTTTAGTCGTCCCCCCCCCGCAACCTGTGCCCTGCTCACTTCTGAGCATGCTCAGCCAAATCTCCTCCCTCAAGTAAAGCAATAATGAAGTGATTTGCTATTTATCCAGGTACCACATCATTGTGGGTGTGATCCAGATAGTTACAAAGTGGCAGCAGTAAACAGAACAGCTTAGGAATCATAATGATGCAACCTCTATTTGGATTTCTATTATACTTATGATTTGTAACATTTCCTTGCAGTGCTTTTACACAACTCAGTTTAAATGAATAGTGATTAATGTTGCACTGTGTAAACAAGATTGTGTATTAAAGGTTGATCCTTCTGTATCAAACACAGTGTTTTACATTTCACACCTGAAGGGCTGAACAGAAAGACAAAGAAGAGAATACCAGGCAATGTGTGGAGGCAGTTAAAGCAAACAGAATCATGACTGGAGTATCCTATATGCATTCACGTAATGTAGCCATAGTAGCCATAATAGCCATGTAGCCGTGGTGTTATTTTATGGAGTATGAATCATCTTAATCATACTGGGGTTAATGCTTAAGGGAGAACTATATTAATAAAGTATACTTACCTGATCGATCTAGCAGAAGTGCACTAAGGGGGTAATTCAGCAAAGTGCGAACTCACCTCACGATCCTTCGATTTACCTCGCTGAGACTGTTGCGCGCTTTGCTTCTCTCCTACACGCGGACATCACCAAACGCTTTAAAGGTATTCCAGTCACGGCAAGGCAACTGGTTGCAAGAGGTCGCGAGGTGAGGCGAAGTACCTTTAAAGTGTTTGGTGATGTCCGTGTGTAGGAGAGAAGCAGCGCATAACAGTCTCAGCGAGGTGAATCGAAGGATCGCGAGGTGAGTTCGCACTTTGCTGAATTACCCCCTAAGTCTACTGCTGCCAGATCAGCTTTCTAATGATCTTCAGCCCAGGATCATGAGATGAATGCCTCCCCACTGCAGCTCCCTTCCTGGGTATGAATGTGATGTCACATAGTATCCGCTCCCCTCCCAAATTTAACCAACTGTGCACGCGCAGTTTGATTTTTTTCCAATGTGCACTTACACAGTTGGTTGAGTTCAGCGAAATTCGGAAGGGGGGTACCACGTGACAATCGATGTCACATACACTTAGTGCAGTGCTGATAGATCAATCAGGTAAGTATACTTTATTATATAGTTCTCATTTAAAGGACCAGTAACACCTAAACCATGAAAATATTAAATGTATTTAAATGTATGTAGATGTTAAGGTATTTAGTGCATTTTTATTTTTCTCACATTACTGTTCCTTCAAGCACATAGTTTAGCGACTAAAAAGGTCTTGTTCCAAAACAATTATACACCCTGATCAATGTTCCCTGTAATTTTGTAAAGGCTGTGTGCGCAAGAAATTTCGTATGTGCAAAATTATAAGCCTAAGTAAATAATTGTGCAATACATATATATTTAAATACAATTTTAAATTTTTAAATACAAATTTTTTGTGCGCACCATTTTAATCTGTGTGCGCTGGTTTGACGGGTCATGTGCGAACATTGACCCTGATGGTATTGACTTTTCTGCAAGAGAACTCCCAGGTTGTGGCCTCTAGCAAACCTGCAAAGTGACAGGTTGGAAGATGGAACACAGGAGTCTGGAACCCTGCAGCACAGGATTCTGGAACAATGCTGCAAGGACGAGTGGAACTCTTCAGCACTGCCTTGTAAAACAATATTTCTATAGTAAAGTCGCAAAAACGACAATATTTCTACAGTAAAGTAGTGACCGTGACAGTGTTCCCACATGATTATGTGAATATTGTTCCAGTCACGACTTTTCTATGGAATTATTGTTTGGTCGTGGACAAAAGGGTCGCGGCAAAAAAAAAAGGTTGAGAACCACTGATCTAAAGGAAGCACTATAATGTCAAATGATAGAATTCAATAATATAATGACAAAACTCTTTTGTAGAGGATTTCTTGTTGGGCAACACAAGGTCGCACACATAAGAGATGATTAGTTCAAAAAGAATTGCCCAGAAAGACCAAAAAACATACTAACATGTTTGGAATGTTTGTGATACTTTGGCAACTAGAGGACACTGCTAACTGGAGTCTATAGTGGGGGTATTTACTAAAAGCCTATAACTTTTCCCTGCTCTATCAATATCACCATTATCGAAATAGAAAATGTCAATATTGCTGATATCGAAATCTATTAATGGTTTTCGAAATTTTATAATCCTTAAAAATTATTCATCTGGTTGAGGGTGACAAATACTCATTATTCCCTATGGAGGTGGCACACTAAACGTTTTCTTAGACCCTCTTAGAAAAATCTGCCATATCAATATTGGTCAAAAAGGGCACCATTGATAGTGATGTAAATTGTAGCAGTATTTATTAATAGTTATTTGTATTGATACATTTTATTTGCCATTTCTTAAATTAAGGGAAATCGAAAACGAGGTTGGAAAATAATGGGCGAAGAACGTCAAAACGGATCGAATTGGTTGAAAAGAACTTAGTAAATAACCCCCATAATATGGATCCATCTTTTCATTGTGTTTGTCAAAAACACAGCTTAAATAACACCTACCTAAACACAGAATAGGGGGGTATTTACTAAGGTGTGAATTTGACTGTCGAATTCACAAACAACAAATTCCCATAGAAAATCCGCTACAATTTCCCCATTGTAAAGTTGCGACAATTTTTTAAAGTTAAGATTGTGACAATTTTCCCATAATAAAGTTGCGACAATATTCTCATTATAAAGAAGCGACTGCAACAGTAGCAGCCTATTGAGACTGTCTTTATCTGGCGAATTCACACCTATACACAACAATTCAGACTTTAGTGAATAACCCTAGGGGGTTATTCACTAAGGTGCGAATTCGACTGTCGAATTCTCAAACAGCGGATTCCCATAGCAAATCCACGACCACAACAATTTCTCCATTGTAAAGTTGCAACTACAACAACTTTCCATAGTTAAGTCATGACTGCAACTATATTCTCATTATAAAGATGCGACTGCGACAGTAGCAGTCTATTGAGACTGTCTTTAGCTGGAGAATTCACACCTATAAGCAACAATTCAGACTTTAGTGAATAACCCCTTAAAAGGAGAGAGCTTGGCCATTCTGTTGTTCCAGAAACAGATTAAATTATTCAACTAACTTTCTTGTGTTTCTGTATCCCAGTATTACATCCAAGAGGAAGTGTAGTCAGTGCTGCTGTTTACCTCTTTCTTCCTCTGTTAGTAACAAAATATAGGATCCCTAACCTGCTATATAAAAAACAAAGGACTCTGTTGCTCATCTTCCCGGTTTCTCATGATAAAGTATATGCCATTCCTGATACAGGTGAAGTATTAAAAAAAAAAAAAAAAAAATACATGTTTTTGTGAAATGCACCTTTGAGCTAAATTGGATTCTTTATCTCTTTTTTAAAATAATCCCTTTGAAAAATGCATTTGCACACTAACATAGATGTTTGTTTTTATGATGTGGTAGGAAAACTGACCAATGAAAAGTGGCCAAATATGTTTTTTTCTAAAAGTGCTATACAGTAGAGTACATGTGCAACATTTTGGATTATATTTGTCCAGAGATCAGTATGCAATGTGTCAGATACATTTCTTTATTCCAATTATTTCAAATTAAGCTTGTTGTTTGGCACTTTATTTAGTCAAGAATATCTTTGTACATCAAACATTAGTGTAGTGTATAACATGTCGAGTGAGGCTTCATGTGTATTCAGTAAGTTTTTCAAGAATGCTTAGAATTACACTTACAGGAATATACAGTGGTACCTCGAGATACAAACTGCTTGGCATACGAATTTCTTGAGATACGAATTGTGATTCGGACCGTTTGCCTGTTTGAGATACGAGCTGAAATTTGAGATACGAACTGTTGGGGCCGGAAAGGATTCATTCCATATGTATTGTTTTAAAAAGAGATAATTGGTTTGAGATACAAACTGTCTTCAGTTACAATCTCGGTCACGGAACAAATTAAATTCGTATCTCAAGGTACCACTGTACAATCAGCTCATTACCACTGCTTTGCTGTGCTGTCTGTTAATACTAAATCCAAGCCAGGTAAGGCTGAAATTACAGGGTTATTAAATAAAAGCAATCGTTACTGGTCTTTGCATCCAGCCAGAACATTTTATATTATGAAAATCACACTTTGATCTCTGTGACAGGCTTTTAGCAAACCTTTGTGTTTACCGCTCAGAGAGAGACAGGCATGCACAGTAAAAACCAACTAACTCACAGGTTTACTCAGACAGTTTTGCAGAACGTAGCAAAAAAAATAAAGGGAAAAGCCTGACTGACACAGCCACAGGGTAACTCAGACATCCCAAATCAAATTGAGTCCATGGGGAAAACTCTAACATTAATGAGAAAATGAATACTTAAAGTGTCTAAATGGCAGAAAATCTGTCTACAAAACTGGCATGGATCATGGCAACAAGCAGCGCCGATATAGTCTGTTGCAATTCTGTGTCTGTGCACTAAGATGAAAAAATAATTAAATGGGCATCTGTACCAAATTATCAGCTTTGGCTGCAGGTTGGACAGCTTTGAACAAATGCTATTTACATGATGCAGTTCAGTGATCTGAAGTTCAGTACTGTACGGTACATTTTATCTGACTTGTGTAATGTTGACATTCCCCAACCCCTAGGCTTCAGCAATGGAGACAAAATTTTATTAGGCACCAACCTTCTTGTATAGGACTATACAGTAATATCCTACCCTAAAGCTCCCAGTCATGTAGATGAAGAGAGGATAGGGCCCCTGCCTGGGGTTCCAAGGTCCAATATAAATCCCATACCAGCCAGTTTAAGTTCTGGATACAAAGTAGCCAGCCACCATCCTAAGGCTTCCCATTATATAATATTGTGAGCAAATAAGTTCACCTAGTCTGCAGAGTTCTACTATTACTTGCTCAGCCTGGGATGAGATCTGATTATTTTCTTTATGAATGACTGTTTGATGATACTTACTGATAGTTTGTTCATGCACCCGTTATCCTTCCAGAAATACTATTTTTCATTCTAATTTATCATTTTAATCTACAAAGTCATACTCTACTTTTCAGAAAGCTGTACATAATAAAGTCTATGCACTGTTTTATAGACCATGGGTTTTTTTTTTCTACATTATCAATACTTTTTCATGTGAATTTCATAATAAAAGCCATACTCCAAATGAGGCCCAAATAATGCTCTAGGACAGCGGTTCTCAACCTTTTCAGCCGGCGACCCCGGCCCTGACGTCACCACGC
>WMED01026919.1:0-10726 GCA_019650415.1 Pipa parva | reverse complement strand
ATAACTGGAGGTGGGATCTTGATCCAGGGAATTACTCTGATTGCCATATTTGGAGTTGGGGCGGAATTTTTTCCCCCTAATATGAGGATAATTGGCTCTTGCCTCATGGGTGCAGGTAATAGGCAGAATTGGATGGACTTGTGTCTTTTTTCAGGCTCATAAACTGTGTTACTATGTTACTTTATTGTCTTGCTCTGTCCCTCTCCAATCTAGTTCCCACTAGTGTTTTTTTAAATCAGTTTTTACAGAAATGCTTCCAGAAGATTAAGAGGGATTAATTAATAGTTTCATGACCTTGGATTCCAAGACATTACAAAAATTCAGTTCCCAGCAAGATCCTTTTTTTATTTCTTGTAGTAAGTTAAAATTCAGCAACATTTGGGGAGCATTGAAGTAGAAGTTAGCAGAAACAGAGTAAGACACAGATTTGGTAGCGATGCTTTAAAATGAGGTTTATAGTAAGACTAGGCAGATAACTTTGCATCAGCCAAAAAGCTCTGCTTCCTGAGAGTCAGCACTTTTGAAAATATCATGCACAATGCATTATATCCAAAATGTCAAAAGATAGATGTTAGTGCTCTCCTGCTGGATAAGTCATATATGGAGGGGATGAAGAAGCAAAAATATGGAGAGTGTAGTATGTCAGGTGACAACAGTAATAAGTGAGAAATGCCCTAACTTTCAACTGAAAAGATGAGCTTATCTGCTATAGACGTTTAATCCTTTATATCCAATTTGACTCTCTCTTTCCTCCACTCACCACTTTATAGAACTTGAAAAAAATTAATCCAGAAAAGGTTTTATAATTTATTATTAGGAATTTAAAAAGAAGGTTTGCACTCACATTTACAATAGCAGATCAGTAGCATATAGGTCCTATATGCATATATGTACATAAGGACTAAATCAGATGCATTTCGTCTCACCCAGAAGCTTTTTCAAGCATCCACTTACAGCACTGTTTTAGATTTCCCATAGTTTTACTGTTATGGACCGAGAAATAATTTATCTTTTTTTTTTTCTAAGGTGACTGGATTTTTTAATTCATTAAAAGAAATGGGATCCCAGCTACGTTGTGTTCAACAAGCAAGAGAAACAATTGAAGAAAACATTCGATGGATGGATAGAAACTTTGATCTTATTAAGACATGGTTAGAGGATAATAGCTAAATGAACTTCAGTGTTTCTTTGAGTATTTGTCATTGAGTGCCTTTTTTTGGAATGGTGTTTGAAATGTTGTTTATTTAGTAAAATATTTTGTTTCTAATGTGGATTAATAATTATCTGTTCTACAACAGCAATTGTTCTACTCAGGCCCTCTAACTGTAATGAAATGACTGTACAACTCACAAGATCTTTATACGGCTATATGCTGGGGGTTTCAATTCAAAGGAACAGCTTCAGGTTGGTTCATGACTGGCAAAATTGGAGGTTAAATTTAAAGAGAATGCAAAGTTAAAATACTATTTTTGGTACTTCATTATTTATCCTAAAACAAATGTTTTTCTAGTATACCGTAGCATTGTTTTTTCCCTCTTTGTTTTCCTGTCATTACCTACTAGTAAATTAGTAAAAAAAAGAAAAAAAACTTAGTTTGGTATCAATACCAAATAACTGAAAGCCTTGACTTTCCATTTAACATTAATTTGTAGAATGATTTGTTCTGACACAAATGGCAATGATTGTTAAAACATAAAATAAACATGATCTGTTCCTTTTAATTTATTTGTTCAGTAGTTGCCTATATTATACAACCAAGCATTGCTTTGAATAACACGACTGAAAGACATATTGTAGCATATGATAAGATAAATGTTTAATATAATATCAATTCATTAACAATCTAGCCTCACAATTAAGGAGTAAAGGAAAGCAGAAGAGAATCTTGAAGGGAAAATGCAACAAAATTTTTCATATTTATATATAAATCCCAAAGCATTTTTAATGTGTTTTTTTTTTTAATTATTGTAAATTTAAAAAAAGTTGCAAACCATTGCAGAATGTAAATGATGTAGGGATGCCCTGCTCAGTGCGATCTAAAGTGGTGTGCATTGCAGGGTGATATGTTTTGAAGGAGTTAAAACCTTTTTGTACATATTTTACCAGCACACATAGCTTGGTACTGATATACACCTGTCTGAAATGATGAATTTAACTTGTAATAGAATGAATTACCAGGGTCAGCCTGATTCTTTAGACATAACATTGACCAGGAAATAGAAGGTACCAAGGTTGGAAAAGTTTGAACTTGGCATTGCACACTGAGGGGATTTGATTTACCACACGTAATACTGAGTTATGTGTTAACCAATCAAATAACTTATAGCACTTGTTTTGTACTTGGTCATAGCTAATCGTAATTATGTATGAACCAAGAGTATAAGACATCTTGCTCCAGAAGAAGTATAATGCCATACTGAGCAGACCACACTCTGTGTGGAGGAGCTTCTGCTACTGGGCTATACTGAGCAGACCACACTCTGTGTGGAGGAGCTTCTGCTACTGGGCTATACTGAGTAGACCACGCTCTGTGTGGAGGAGCTTCTGCTACTGGGCTATATTGAGCAGGCCGCACCAGAGTGGGGAGGAGCCACTGCTACTGGGCTATATTGAGCAAACTACACCAGAGTGTGGAGGAGCCTCTGCTACTGGGCTATTTTGAGTAAGCCACACCAGAGTGTGGAGGAGCCTTTGCTACTTGTTTGCTGAAATACGCTGGAAAATCTGAGCCATGAACTTTTGGATCATAGGTCTGTTCTATTTACTACCAAATGAGCTAAGTCATTTGTACGTTTGTTCTTACATTGGAAAACTGATTCTGATCAGCATTTAGAAGAAGAAATTAAGACCAGGTGCACCAGAGTCAAAATCATCTCTGGGTTCTTTATGGGTATGTGGCAGTATCCTCACAAGCCCACAAAATTCACACACAAAGAAGTGGAGGAAATGCACTACCAATATTAACTCTTGCAAATGTGCCTCTAGGTATCGGTGTTGGTAGCGAACAGAGCTTAAAAAAGAAACTTGAATAGAGCAAATTATCTTCCAAAAGCTTTAATAAAGTATTAAAAATTCACTCACATAAGGATCAGTGACAGTATACCTTTAAGATTAAATCCAATCTTAGTTCGCAGTTCAGGTACCAGACCTCAAGTTTCTTTTTTAAGATCTGTTCGCTTGTGTGACACCTTTAAGATTTGAACACTGACACCAATACCTAGAAGCACATTTGCAAGAGTTAATATTGGCAGTGCATTTTCTCCACTTCTTTGATTAGATCAGCATTTACTTTGTTTGATAGACATATAGACAATATATGTTTCAAATATTTCCACAGGTGTGCCTCCATAGTCCGACGTTATGCCATGGCCTTGTGGCCAGGGATGTGCAAGAAGTCCAGCCACAGTTGAAGAACCTAGGAGTTACCATTTTTCACTATGTGGCTGATATTCTGATTACCAGATCAAAAGCCAGCCATTCCATTATTAATAGACAATATGCAACGGTAACCTAAAATAACTGAAAATACCTCAGAAGCATTTAGAGCAGACCTGGGCAAGGGGCGGGCCGCATCTGGCCTGCCTCCTGTCTCTGACTGGCCCGCCCGGGATCGCCCCTCTCCCTACCTTATTCCTTAAGCCGGCTGTCTCTGCTTTAGCGCTAGCGTCCCTCCTCCTGTAACTTCCTGTCAGCGGCAGGAAGTTGTTAACTTCCTGCCGCTGACAGAAAGTTATAGGAGAAGGAGGGACGCTGTAGCGCTACAGCAGAGAATGCCAGCCCAAGGAGCTGCAGGTAGGGAGACGGCTAAGGAGGAAGGAGAAGGGGGGTAAGCATTAACGTAGCGCCCCCCTCCTTCACAAGGTAGGGACTAGGAAGGACGGCACAGTCTGGGATGGGGTGTGTGGGGGCAGCAGAGTGTGGGAGGGGGTGTGTGGGGGAAGCAGAGTGTGGGAGGGGGGTTGTGGGGGAAGCAAAGTGTGGGAGGGGGTTGTGGGCGCTGCCATTACAGGGCCGATTGTGCGCCCGTCTGCAAGACACAACAATGGGGGACGTGGCCAACCGCACGCTAGACATGCCTCCGGCCCTCTGAAGCTATCCGGGCCATTCACGCGGCCCGATGGCAATAATAATTGCCCACCCCTGATTTAGAGTGACTATATATTTAATCTGTGCTTCCAAATATTCTGGTTTGTGTCTATAAATGATAGTAAGCTATTTAACGTTAAAAATGTGGCTTTCTGGGGCACTTCCTGAATATGTGTTATTTAGATTGTAGAGCAATGAGAATAGGTGGGGTCTGTATAACAACATGGCTACTATCAGTAAAGATACAAAACACAAAATTCATTAATTCAGCCTAAAAGATCATTTCAATGTAAATCTCATATCTCTAACTTGCAAGTAAAGAGCATTTAAACCATAACTATATTCTAGGCAACAATACTTTTATTGTTCTTGCACTGAAATGCCTTGCAAAAAGACAATACACGCCTTTTACTTAAAATTCTTTATTTTTAATAGTGTTCCACAACAGCAGTCCATATCTATGTAACCTTTATCAAGTCAAAATAAACCAGCAGTGAGTGAGTGTTTACTTGGAACTTTGGTACAGATCTTTGCATGACTGTAAAGTTTTGAGGAAAGAAGACTTGAGAAAACCATGCATCTGCTCATAGAACGAATGGAATAACAATGTTCTGTTAACCAGAATGTCTGTAATTAATTAGAAGGATAAGGCCAAGAAAGGACACTGTCATGCTATCAAAAATATTTCTTATTGGAAGGCACTGTTTTTGTAAACATCTTGTATAAAGCCCAAAGTAGACACTCACATACTGGGTCAAAAACACCACACACACACATACGCACACACACCAGCAGAGGTCTATAAACTGCAGTCTTGCGTAAGTGGAACGATAAATCCCAAAATGGTCAGTCAACCTGTGTAATAACAAGAGTTACATTCCAGCAGAAGCTGGAAGAACACAGGTTAGACATTCAGGTGGCTGCGTTAGTGCGTTACCTCTGCAGTGTACCCAAGCATTTGTTCAACAATAATACAGCTTAAAGAGTTCTTATTTTTACACCAGAGTAGAGTACAATAATCAACACTGACACCCCAAAATCCAGTAAGATTGACAGTTATCAGTAAACCTGGAAGCTCTTAACTGCAGTATTCATACCGAAGGAAGACTGTGCAAAGGATGCAGGCTTTATTTTTCCATAGACATAACTAATTCATAGTGATATACATCTTATTACAAATATAAAAGCTTTTTTTTTCCCCTTAAAGAAACAAAAAACAGAAAAGATGATTTTTGATGCAAAAGGCAAAAATGATAGAAAGCACTTCCGAAAGCTCGTTGGGAAGAAAATCCACAGCTGATCTGCCCATCTCAGCTACTGGTTGCTCCAGTGGTAACCTCCCCAAACTGCTTTTCTAAAAGTGAAAAGGAAACTGTACAGAGACCTAGGAGAGAAGAGATAAAGTTATTGAAGGATTACTGAAAGATCACAGAGAAAAGAAATGACACCTCTTCTCCTGTCCCACTCAGGGTGGGGGTGACCCAAGGTTGGTCCTTGGCCCAATTCTGTTCTCCCTGTATAATTTTTCCTTGGGTGATGTCATTAAATCATTTGGTCTTCAGTATCACTTGCATGCAGATGATACCCAAATGTACTTATCCACTCTTGTGCTAAACACCCGAAATACAGACTTAAATCTCTAGCTGTCTCCTGGCAATCTCATCTTGGATGGCCCTGTGGCAGCTCAAATTAAATCTCTCTAAAAAAAAAGGAATTGATTATATTTCCAACCAAACCTGGACCTACTCCTTTCTTCTCCATTCTAGTTGATTTTGCAATCTTCAATCCCGTAACATCTGTTTGTTGTCTTTTTCTGAATTTTGACTCTTAAACTTTCCTTTTCTAAACACATCTCTTCCAGTACTAAAACCTGTCGATTTTTCCTTTGCAACATTGCCAAAATCTACTCCTTTCTCTCTCAGGCCACCGCTAACACTGTCTTGCATGCTCTTGTCCTATCCCGCTTGGACTACTGTAATGTTCTTCTATCTGGCCTTCTAGTTTCCCACCTTTCTCCACTCCAGTCTATCCTAAATTCTGCTGCCAGAATACTCTCCCCCGAAGGGACAGCCTTTCTCCTAATCTCTCTCTGTTCCTTGGCTCCCCGTAAGAAAATTAATCATTTACAGTGTACTCCTTTTGACATTTAAGGCACTTCACTTAGTTGCCCCTCCCTACATTTCCTCACTCGTATGCCTAAAAATTCCTCAATGTCGGCTGTGCTCCTCCCAATGCCTTTTCATGTCTTAAACCCATTTCCAAGGTATCATACTTAGATCTGATCATTATTTAAATCTTTATTCCTTATGTCATTTATATAGAGTAGGAAAAGTGACTTCATAAAAATTCACACATACATAGTAGAAGCATACTTCAACCCTTCTACAAAATTCTTTTGCATACACTTAAAATATCATGACTCCATTGTAGCTCAATATACTGGGACAATGAAGGCTTCTCACTGGGCCATCCTGGTTAAACTACTCTCTGGTATACATGTTTAGCTGTGCCTATGCACTTTTATCCTTAAGCCAGGGCTACAATATCGTTTTTATGCCGGGTGACTTTCCTCTAACTTTCTCTGAAAAATGTAGCAAATTTTGTGAGGATAAGCTGCCCATAAACACTTTTGTAAAATGTTAGTGTACAGCCACACATGTGTCACACGCTATGATTAAAATTAAAAAAATGCATTTTTTTTGCACAGCATGTTGTGGTGAAGATCTGTGTTTTATATAAATTATTATAGGTTGCTGATTTTTAACAGTAGCATAACCTTGACCTTATAGTAAGGACTCCGTGGTAACAGCTATTTAAGAGAAATGACCCACAGACCATGACTATTGGTGACAGCAGTGAGTCCAGATGCCACAGCCTCTCAGAAATAAAGAAATGAACCAGATTAGTGGCTGCACTGCTCTAATGTAGGCCAGGCCCACAATATACGTCTAAGGCAGTGGTCAGCAAAGTGCGGCTCGCGTGCCACTTGCAGCTCTTTAGCCGCCTTGTTGTGGCTCAGAGCGCACTGCTGAAGTTACACCCATGACCGCCGACGGCTCTTTTGATTGGCCGTCGGTGGTCATGTGGTCGGGAGAGGGCACGCCTCCCTCCTCCAGCGGCTCACAAGATAGTTATCGGCGCTGGAGGAGGGAGTGAAAAGGCTCCCTCCTCAGACAACTTTGCCGATCCCTGGTCTAAGGCAATGAGGTGGGTTTCTGTTGCACAAACACACCCACAGTATGTTATCTGAATTGCTGCCCTTATTTAGCAGGTATAGCAGGTTCATACATGCACTCCACTACACTGGTTTTCAGTTTCTTTTCTCAGATTGCTTACACCATTGAATTATTATAAATATATAGAAAAATAATCAAAGCGTACATACCACAGGTCTAGCTTTTGCTAGGCTTTTGGCTACTTGGTATTACTGCTGAAGTTGGCTGGTTTGGGGAAATAAACAATAAAAATAAATATTTTAAATCCTTTTAATTTCAAAGTTCAAAAACATTACATAAAAAGTCCAGTTAAAAATGTCATAATTAATAATATTAAAGTCAAGCAACCTAAGAGATATAGTCCTGCATGTGGTCAATGCAATTCCCAAAATTACTTGGCAGAAAAACAATATAAACTAATGCAATTCGTCCTCAATCTAAAAATCTATTTTACACAAATCTAGAACAAGTAAAGCTGTGCTTTTCCCTCATGTGTGACCACAATTGTTAAATTCCTATGGTCACTAATCATGTTACATTTTTCGTGTTTTATTCCTCTCTATGAAACACTTAAGTGACTTTGCACAGCTGATAGTCATTACTTTCAAAGTTTTTTCATATAGGCAAATTTTTGGCATTTTTTTCGCCATGCATTTTTTTAAAATTATGGATTAAATTCACCAGTGTGAACTCAGCCTTAGGTTCAAAAGCCTTTCCTGAAAGCAGAAAAACTGGTGTGCTAGATAAATCTCTCAATAGCTTCAGCTAACCCGGAATCTGTATCTGAGATCTTTGGTTTGTATACAACTGTATTAACATTGGCATGTGTGTATCCAGGCTCAAGCAATGTTGAGGCACTTTGTAATAATAATAAACCAACCACCTGATTTCCTAAGTGATAAACCCTTGTAATAAATGTATGTGATTAACTTAGCCAACTGATTCATCCTCATGCTGAAACAATGGTCCTATCTTGAATGTGGTCATTTACATGTAGATTTGGCAGATCTTATGATATGATCCCTGAGGCAATGAACAGATCTTTTATGTCAATGGGCACTCAGAATATTCCCACAGTTTATTCTATCAAACTGTCAAAGTCATTTGAAAATATGATTATAAGAAAATTAAACAAATTGCTTATGTTCTATATCAGCGGTTCTCAACCTTTTTGAGACCGCGACCCCCGCTGACATCACCGCGCCAACGTGACCACGACACGCGTGATGACGTTTCGGGTGAAACGTCATCACGTACGCGCGTCATATGGTGACGTTTACGGCCGACGTCACCCCGCAGGAACCCTTATAAGAAGGGTTCCTGCGGGTGCTTCCGGGTGTCGGCGCGGTTCTCGACCCCAGTGGGATGGCCTCGCGACCCCGACCCACAGGTTGAGAACCGCTGTTCTATATGCAGATAAATAGGTAACACATTTACCTTTGCTGGATCAGAAGCCTTTCCTGAAGGCAATGAAACTGGTTTGCTAGATGAACCTTTCTCTGTCTTGTCCTAATAAAGAGATTACAGTACAACATTAGATATCCCAAAAAATATACATTAATAAATGTATTCTAAACGCACTACCACTGGCCCGGGTGTGACCAGCTTAACAAGTGATATTGCCTGCAGCTAACAACCCCATTGGTTAAACTGCCTCAGTAAGAAACAATATTCTTGCTTAACTCAGTGAATGGCCAATCACAACAACTCATGAGGATGAGATGTCATCATTCTTAAAACTTTCCCAGAAGTAAATTATATTAAAATAAATCAATTGATGGAACTCAATTAATGCTTTAAGGCCAGGACCACATTGGCTGTTTTATAGCTCATCTAGAAAAACCAATATCCATTTTGTTTTGCACCATAGCCAATAACAAGCCCAATTAAAAACAGCTCAGCTACAAAACAACTAGTGTGACATTGGCCTGAAAAATGTATTGTACAAACTGTCAAAGATGTGAATCAAAAAGTTTAATTCTATTTATATCAGTGCTACAACTTAAATGAGTTTACTGCAAATATAATGATATAATAATGATATTTCCTTATTAATTTATTTGCCAGCTTACTTTAGCAGAGTTAAAAGCTTTGCCTGAAGGCTGAGAAATTGGCATGCTAGACAAACCTTTCTCTGTCTTGTCCTAACGTACAGATTGCAATCAAACATTACAAAAATACCCAGTGATAAACATTAACGCTTATTAACACTTATGGATTAAACTTTATTAAAATAAAGGTAAAGTGTTAGAAAGAATCAAATGTGTTTCATTGGGCTTATATGATATAATGGGGAGCTTGTTCTTTTGCTATTGAGACCAGGGACACAAGCATTGTCATATGTTTCAAATGAACATAACAATACAGAAAAGGATAGATAACACACCGGTAAAACTGATTTTAATAACTCTTGGACAGTTAACAAATGTGTTGCTGGTACCCCTTCATCAGGTCCTGCTGGTTTATTATTAGTCATATTTATAGTTCCTATAAAGGGCCCAAAGGTAAAGAAATGCACCTGAAAAAGTGCATAAAAAAAAAAAGATTAGTGCTGCATTGTAAAGTCAGCAAGCCCCTGCATTGTCTGGTAATAAGACAGGAATATAGTACTCAAGTCAACAACTTGGATGGACTTTATTTTATGCAGAAGCACAGTTGTCTTAACTGATACTACTGTCTGCAGTTCGTTTTTATGCAGTAAAAGTTCTCGCATTCTAATGGGGTTATTTGCTAAAGTCCTAATTGTTGCATATAGGTGCGAATTCGCCAGATAAAGACAGTCGCAACAGACTGCTACTGTCGCAGTTGCATCTTCATAATGAGAATAGTGTTTCAGTCGCGACTTTATTTTGGGAAAATTGTCGCAATCTTAACATAAAAAAATTGTAGCGATTTTACAATGGGGAAATTGTCGTGGATTTGCTATGGGAATCCGCTATTTACGAATTCGACAGTCAAATTCCTTAGTGAATAACCCCCTAAGTGTTTATAGTTTGGTTGAGATCAGTGAAGGCGAACCTATGGCACGTGGGTCAAGGAGGGCACTCAGAGCCCTCTCTGTTGGCACGCGAGCCGTCGCCAAGGTTGCCTTCAGCACAGGCCGCGGACCCAAACTGACATTTTTCAGGTTAGATCCGTGGCCTGCACTGAAGGAGTGCTCACTCGCAGGGGAGCTCTTCTTCCCTGACGCAGATGTGATGACGTCACTCATCAGCGCCAGCACTTCAGGGGATGGCACTGGTAAGTGGTGTCACCTTTTTGGCACTCAGTACCAAAAAGGTTCGCCACCACTGGTCTAGACCATATAGTTACAGTTTGTGGTGAAAACTTACGGGAAAGCACCTTAATGAAGCAGCCTTATTATTACTGTATGTTTTATTGTATGGTTTTAAAACCTAGCTGTATCATAAAAGAACAAGAGCAGG
>WMED01026917.1:0-10727 GCA_019650415.1 Pipa parva | reverse complement strand
GATCTTTTGGTGTAAACATCCGTGGGAGCATTTTTAAATTTTCATTCTGTTCTGATTTGACCCGAAGATTTTCCTTATCCTCTTAGCAGCATTTTCTTTGTTAAAAACGACTAGCGATAAATCGAGCTTCTATTTCTGGTGGGGTTTTTTTTAGCTGCTTGTGTTTGGTTATGATGTCGGCTGAAATTGAGCTTCCTCTCCTTCAAAGACCAGCATCCGCCACTGATATACTGTGTATATATATATATATATATATATATATATATATATATACTGTATATATACAGTAGCGGTCCTGGCCCTATTGGCACACTTTAGCACCAGGCCTGGACCCCCCCCAATACGGGGACCCATCAGATGATGCTCTGATGGGCCAGTCTGATCCTGCCCACAATTTCTGCTACTTTTCAGCCAAAGTACAAAAAAATCCTATTCCTGAATATATTAGTCAAACAGGTTTGTATTATAAAAATGCATTCTCTTTTCCATTGCTTGAATAGGTCACAACATTTCTATGTTTATTTTGAAATGCCGTTTGCTTTAGATCCATGCAATAGTAAACTTTGTATGTAGCAAAATCCATGTATTTGTATCTGAGAAGGCTATAACAATTGCACATGACTTTCAAAAATCCATGGATTTTTACATCAAAAAGTGGTTTTCAATCTAAAGTAACAATTCACCAAGGTGTACTTGTGTAAATATGCAGATATGACTTTGCCAAATTAAAGTGGTAAATGGGTGGCTGATGGCAGGGTTCCTGTTACCATTCAGGTGATACTTTACTACTTTACTCAAAAGGCTTAGAAAATATGGCAAATATGGCCACTAAAATGAATGCATAAAACAACTGTCATTTATGCGACTAAGTGATAATGCCGGTGACCAAAATACAACTAAATAAAGACATTGTCATTTTCAATATTACTGTGTTCATATTATTTATCACTTCACTACAATAAGCCCATTCTTGATACATTTGTGACAACATGCCACTGTTACTAGTCATCCTGACTATACTCAGAGAAGACTATGCTCCATCGATAGGTTGACAATACCTTGTTTAGAGAATATGCACATTATGGGGCAAAATATTTGAATTGGTGAATTCAGTTCAGGAGGCAAAAATTTGATAAATATGTCCCTTAAACTCTGTTAAACCCTTGTTGTTAAAATAATGATATTATATTAATATAATCTTGGATATGGTGGGGAAAATATAAATTCTTAATCCCAGGTTTCCCGTGAGAAATCTGTTTCCAAGCAATAAGTTAATCATGACGTCTAGGGGGTGTGATAGAGATACACCATTATTTATAAATAAATGTTTAGCTGCTATCATCCAATGTCATTGAAATTAATTTGGCAGGATGTAAGGGTGTCTACTTGAGTCTCTTGTGCTTTGTGTTTTACATGAAATATTTATTTATGGCAGGAGTCTTTTTTTATGTTTTGGCTGTACATCTCCCACTCACTATTTGTGGCGTTACTTATTCCCAAGATCTTAAAATAGCTAAACTCAGACATGCAGTTTGTATCCATCAGTGATGCAAAAAGAACTGTGACATAGCAGTGCAGTTTCCGAAACCCTAAATAAAACTGTGCTTTAGCTACAACTTATTTTTACTCAGACCAGCATTCATGTCAGCTTTTAACACATGATATTCTACTTTGAGTTCTAATGATCTACGCTCTATCTTGATGCACAAGTAATTAAATTACTCAGATCTGGAACTTGGACTAGTAAATCTTTCATTGCAGCTACCCTTGTCATGGAAATACTGTACAGCCAGTATTTCAGTGATTCTGTTGCAAAACCTACCGTTTTCTAACCTGAAATTAGTGTAAGGAGAGACGCCTAAGCAGTAGCATAGAGATTTGGGTCATGCAATACCACTTCCTTTGCTTGGAACCCTTTTCAATCTCTAAAAATCTTCCTATCCTGTCTAGATAGGGCCTTCCCAAAGTCACAGCATCCTTTGTTAACTAGAAGATAATTCTTATTGACCACCTTACTTTGTCATTACAAAAGTGGGACTGAATCTTGGAGTATAGTTGTCAGTTCCCAGAAAAAATGTTCAGGCTGATAGAAATGAGGCTCTGCACAAGCACTGGACTTCTAATTTCTTATTAATAGGTCTCTTATAAATGTAGTATAGGAGCCTGACGTTTTTGATAATGCAGCTGCAGGAAATAAAGTAGCACTATCATAAATGGAAACAGTGTGGTGCCAGAAATACAGGCTTGGGAATGGAGTTCAGGCCGTGAACAGTGGCAGAGGAGCTTCAGGAAACTAGAAGCAGGCTTGATAAAAGCAGGAGAAAGACTCATAATCAGGGGGCAAGCTGGTTCTGATTGGCTGGCTGATCAGGAAATCAAGGTTAAACACCATAAGCAACTGTAAAACAGTTGACTCGGGTATAATAGATCAATAGGTAATTCAATTGAGCACTGGATAGGGGATGAGGTTCCAAATAAATTAGCTTCAGAAAGAGCAGGCACTCTTACTGGATGTAGTTAACAGCATTTCCATCCACTCCCGCCACTCCCACACAAAACTTAAAGGACGATGTAAAAGTAGCTGTACTTTGTATAAGTTCTTTGGCTACCTTTTTCATTTAAAAAAAAAAAAAATTTGGTCAAAATATTTCATTCGAAAAAAATTCAATCGAAATGTTTCATTTGGAAAAAATTTGATTGAAATGTTTCAATCGGTAAAAAATTGAACGAAATGTTTCGATCAGAAAATAACAATAGAATAAAAAAAAAAAATCAATATTTTTTGATCAAACGCAAATTTTTACATTAAAAAATGTTTGACCTTTTCAAGATTTTGTAAATCATTGTGTAGTGCACTGCTGATAGATCAGTATCCATCTGTTGATCCTGGAAGTATGAATAGACACCAGAGTTCTTCTTTATAAGAATGCAAAGGAAGGCAAAGTTGTGTAAGAGGGTCTGTAGTGACGTGTTTAAATATGCACAACTGTTGGAGCAAATAAATGCTCCAAAGGCTAATCATTTTATTGCATTTACAGGCTCTAAGGAAAGCATTTTATTCTTTTTGTATGTAAAAAAAGATAGCCTGGGTTGTGGGACAAGAGTTACATTGAAATGTCTGCTGTGTAGTATATGAATAAAACATTAACAATTTCCTGGAGAAACAAAATTCGACTGTCAAATTCACAAACAGCGAATTCCCATAGCAAATCTGCTACAATTTCCCCATTGTAAACTCGAGACAATTTTTGATGTTAAGATTGCGACAATTTTCCCATAATAAAGTCACGACTGCGACAATATTCTCATTATAAAGATGCGACTGTGACAGTAGCAGCATATTGCGACTGTCTTTATCTGGTGAATTCGCACCTATACGCAACAATTCAGACTTTAGTGAATAACCTCCTAAGAATGAAATTTAATAAACTCGGAAAAGCCTGATTTTGCTTTTCCAAGTTAATCCCAAGAACATCTCGACTGTTCATTAGGTAAAAATTGCTCGATATTTTTGATTGATATCTACTGATTGAAACTTTTCAATCGAGTTTTTCATTGGAAAGGTAGCCATGCTTTCTTTACATTAGTAGTATGGCTACCTTTCTATTAAAAAATCGAAATTGAAAAAAAATCGATCAAAAGTTTCTATCGGTAAATATCGATCAAAAAAAATCTCACAATATTTACTGCAAAAAACTTCTGAGATCTCATAGGAATAATCTCAGAAAAGCGAAATTGGGGTTTTTCCAAATTTATTAAATTCCACCCTAAGTCAGTGATCTTAAACCTTTAGTTCACAGGATGTTACTGAACAGCAACTGACAAAAATCCCAATGACAGCCATTGCTTGAAACTGTAGTTCAACAATAGCAGGTGTAGGGAATCACTCACTTGCTGCCGTAATTCTTAGCCGATAAACGGGTATCCAGTCGTTTCTTTTCTTAAGAAAATGCATTTATTTACAATTCGAATCCAACACAAGGCAAAAAAATATAAAGAAAAACATAAGTCCAGCCTGGATTGGCAAAAATAATGACATTCAATGAACAGCAGGGATATACCTAGTTGTCCTTTCTAGAAGTATTTTCCCACAACACGCACTTTTTAGTCCATATAACACAATGCACAGAGTCCCAGTTATATACAGCATAACCAACCCTCATCACAGCTCAGCACATACTGGGGTAGAGAGACTCTCTCTGTCACTATGCTTGTGCTCTTTTTACCTTCCACCACACAGGTGGACTTAATTAGGGAAACCCCGAGATGGAGTATAGGAGTGGCCATCCCACCCAATCTCTACAGCCACTCCTAAACCCTGGGCCCAAACTCCAGTTTTAAACAACCTCTGACAGTTTAACCCTGTCAGTTTTCTTATTCCCAGGGTTTTCATGCCAGAGTTACCGGCACGTACACTCCATCTGTAATTATTCCATATACCTGCTTACACAGGGCAGACTCAGGATGTGGATAACAGCCAAATACCATTGTGGTGTTTCCCAGAGTACACATGTGCTGCTGCAGCCCAAGCAGATGAGGGTTTTGATGTGTGGCCATCATGTTTAGGGTGGTGCTGCACAGAGGTGGGTAGGAACGAGTTACATTTACTCAGTTACATTTACTCAAGTAGCTTTTTGGAAATATTGTACATGTGAGAGTAGTTTAATGTGAAAAGACTTTTACTTTCACTTGAATAAATCTGTGGTGAGAAAAATGCTACTTTTACTCCGTTATGCCGCGTACTACTCTTTGTAATGAGAATATTGTCGCAGTGGTGGCTTTACTATGGAGTTTCCAAAATTTACTGGTAGAAAAGACCAGTTGTTTATTGCTGAATTATTTGGGCTACAATTGCCTTTGTGTGTTTTTTGGGAAACAATATAACAAAACTGAAAATGGTCATTTGAAAGGTTTTCCTAATGTCAAGACAGGAAGGGACACATTAATAAACCTTAGATCAGCGGTTCTCAACTTGGGGGTCGCGACCCCAGCGGGGGTTGTGAGGCCATCCCATGGGGGTCAAGAACCGCTCTGACACCAGGAAGTACCCGCAGGAACCCTTCTTATAAGGGTTCCTGCGGGTGACGTTGGCCGCAAACGTCACCAAGTGACGCGCGCCGTGATGATGTTTCGGCCAAACGTCACCACGTGACGCGCGTACGTGATGACATTCGGCTGAAACGTCATCATGCGCAGCGTGGTGACGTCAGTGCCGGGGGTCGCTGGCATAAAAAGGTTGAGAACCGCTGCCTTAGATGGTTTCAGAGGCAAATAATGCCTCTATTTTCTAAAATAAATTAAATGTATCACTGCCTTAAAATGTCAGTTTTGAGTGGTTGCTAGACACGGTCCTAAAAAACAAGCTTACAATGAAGAATGAAAAGAAATTAGGTCAGTTTTGTCTGAGAAACATATATAGCATGCAAAGAGCTTAGAAAACAACATCGCTTGAGGCATCAAGTCAGTTTAGAACATTCTCCTTCATTCCTTTCTGGCTCTCAGTACAGCTATTGAGTGATGGTTTCAGGCACATTAGATATCTATGGGCTTATTGCACACTGCACAAAGGCACTGGAAATGTTATGTACTCTTTGCAAACTTGCTCATCCAAGTTCAAGTTAAGCCACTAAGAAATGTATTGTCCTTACATTTCAATACAGCATTGCTGTTTTTTGTTAATCGCGGATGCTTACTTTTGATTGTGTATCTGTCTGTGTGAGAAAACATTCTTGTGTTGTACTGTTGTATTTATCTACAGTGTTTAATTTTAGTGACAAAGGGTTGGCCATTTTCAATACGAATAAGCGCAATGTCTGTGCTTGCGGCCTTGTGATTTTATACAGACAAGGAACTACTCACTGACTATTATTATCCTTCTAAATTACAGAATTTAGTACATTGTCCTTTATATTAAAGGGGAACTATAGTCAGATTACATCTTTTCATATGCAGTACTATACCTTAGTGAGAAGTGTTTCTCCCCAGTAGATGTTTCATGTGATGCAGAATGATTGAGTAGGCAGCACTGATAAACTCCTGTACCGGGATATGTGTGAGACGTGTACTGACCAGTTTTCCATGAAAAGGTACCCTCCCCCAAGCTTTTTTGCCCTACTTAACTACTTAATGCATGCAAGTTATCTTATCATCTGTGATCTCCTGCTCTCCCTCTTAATTTATGTGGCCAAAAGGTCAGCACACTGCTTAACCAATAGCAGTCAGGCAGATTTTTCTTCTCATGTTGCCTGACTTACAGAACAGAAAGAGGAGGGGGTGTGGGGTGGGGGTGTAAAATGTCAGCTCTCAGGAAAACAAATGTCAAGTATTATTTCTTCCCTAAGCTTTTTTTTTTTAACTCTTTGGGAGAAATGTATTAAAGTCAGAAAGACTGCTCTTGGCCTTTACGACTTTACCGTGCGAAATCTCATTTTATTCTCGCAAGATTTCGTTCAAGATAACGAGATCAAGTTTCAAAATCCCAAATTTTCTATATTTTCCATGGAAAGGTAGGCAAGCTACTAGTGTAAAGCATGGCTACCTTTCCATGAAAAAAAATGTGGAAACTCAAGATCGAGATCTCGAATGAAATATCAAGAGAACAAAATGAGATTTTCTCAGTAAAGCAGGAAAGACCACTGGTTGTTGTTAAATTGTGTGTGCTATAGCATACTGTGTTGTCAGTTCCAGTGTCTGTGCTAAGCTACTGTTTCTAATTACACTGCTTTGAACTGCTACTTGTGCCTACTCGGAGGCTTCAGCCTCTGTCACAGCGTTCTGAGTTTCAGCTCTGCAGCCCAGTGCTCCTGAATATCTTCAAGGAATATCTTGTGAATTTCGGCACAGTTTCTGCTTGGCTGCTCCAAGTACTTGGTCACTCCCATGTGTTTAATGATACATTATGCTAGTGATCCAGAAACTTGTGTAGTTCTGAAATTCCTGTATCCACCAAAGTCTCCACAAGTGTTTAAGTCAGCTGCCACCAGTGAGGAGTTAACCCAAGGGCTGTGACCTGGGAGTCTCCTCACCACAGAGGCCATACCCCCTTGGGAGGGTTTAAAAGTGAAGACCAGAGGATCCTTAGACTATGCACTTTGGCATTATAAAATGCCAACCCCACTGTGGTAAGAAGAATCCACTTCCTTCTTGTTTCTGCACTATCGCGCGCTTGATAAAGTCTTTAGCATGCCTCAGTGCCTCCAGAGGCATAATGGGCTCTGGTTGTTTCAGTTCCTCTAGTAGTATTCTAGGGGCGAAATGTATTAAATGCATAATTTACCGCATGTGCAGAATTTCAATCGATTTCCAATTGCACGATCGGAATTTCGATCGATTTCCGATCGTGCGATTGGAAATTGATCGAAATTCTGCACGTGCGGTAAATTACGCATTTAATAAATTTCGCCCACTAGTGTGTGTGTTTCCCTGGACTTCACTGCATTCCCGTGATGAATCCTGTAAAGTCACAGTTAACTCCCAGAGATCCGTGACAAATGCATACAACTACAGACAACCAGCTTCAGTAATCCCCATACTTACTTGAGGTACCACTGGTGGTTGAGTCCACTTCTTTCACCAGGCATTTTCCCATGAGACAAAGCTGGCAGACCTACAATCTCACAATGAATGCCTGGTGAGAGAAGTAGGCAAAGTCGTAAATCTAGTGGGTTACTACTAGACTTCTGAAATGATTGCATCTTTTGATAAATTCCCCTCAATGGCACCCTCAGTAATGTTCATGGTTCCAGGTTTCATTAAATGCAGTGGCTTGACAGATATGGGTAGACAAGACAATCTGACCCCAAATGTGTTTTTAAGCTTCAGGCTAGTTTTTTCAGCTTATTATAGAATTTTTTTCTATACAAAGGATGTTGACCTTCATTTAAATTGCTTGCAGAATATGACCGATTATCGGCCTACCAAAAACACAAAATCCATTAGCATCAGATCTAATCAGATGTAAAATTTTTAAATCTTTTATGGTTTTCTAGTTTCTCTTAATTGCTTAAAATGTACTTTCTAAATCGACTCAAAAGGTATTTAAAATGTTTTTTTCTGCAATTTTCTGTAGTGTTTTATATGTTTTTTTGTAATCGGTCTAATGTTACTTTCTAAACAACAACTAGCATTTAGAGGAAAAATATCAATCCATACAAATATGCAACAATGGAGTACTGCTTGAGACTTGAGAAAGGGAGGACAGACCTCTTGAAAGCTTGTCTATCTAAACTGACTGCTAGTCCAATAAATAAAAGTCTCACCAAGTATTGCAAATACTCATTTATTTATATTTTTTTATTATTAGACTAACAGTGTTTATATGGACGAGCTTTCAAGAGATCTGTCCTCCTTTTATCAAATCTTCAAGTATATTTTATATATATATATATATATATATATATATATATATATATATATATATATATATGTGTGTGTGTGTGTGTGTGTGTGTGTGTGTGTTTGAAAGGAGGTATTTTGCCCCAATAATCCAAACATATTGCTGGAGTTCAGACTGGGTTTCTTAAGACACCCCAGCTGCAGGATTAGAGCCTGATTAAAAGGAAGCTGGGTGAGTCAGTTGTTGGTCAGTTTGCTAGAGGAAGATACTGTGTTAGGAGTGTGCTGCATTTTTTTTTTTTTAAACCCACTGTGTGAAAAAAGGGCTTCACACTGAAAGCGGTATACAGTTTGGATTTGTTTACTTTTGCCAAGAAAGCCTGTATCTAAATTTGTTTTGTTGAAATAAAAGCTGAATATCTAAGAAACTATCTGTTTGCGGTAAGTCATTCATGGAAAACTGCTATACTGTTTGAGTGATTCCCTACAATATATATTGCTTTGACCTGAGAAAGACAGAATAACTCTCGAAAGCTTGTCTATTTAAAACGACTGTTAGTGCAATAAATATATATATATATATATAGCAAAAAGTTCCAACAGCACTCCCTTATGTTAAAGGTACACATGGAAAGGATTGCTGCCATGTCCAATACCATAGAAAAATGTACTCTCCACAGCACTCTTAAATAAAAGGCAATTTTATTTCTTCAGATTAAAGTCACAAACTGGTTGCCAATGTTTTGGACACACCTGTCCTTTCAACAGCCAGACAAAAGAATTCACTGCTACAATCATAAGAGCTTTAAATAGTTTCACCCAGGTAATGACATCATCAGTTACATAATCCATTAAATATCTAAGTAACCACAATCAAAGAAATAGCTAAAGATTAGAATCTTTATTTAATCCCTGTGGATCCAAAGATTTAACTTCCACTTCCGATCTCCCCCTCTTCTCATTCTCTGCACCTGTTCCAGAACCGCAAACTTTAACTGGTTTGCAGTATGCCCTTAACCCAAGAAATGTCTGGAAACCAGCAAAGATTTGTTTTTTTTCTTATAGAGGACCTATGTTGCGATATGCGTGATTTTATTGGTTGTGTCGTCTCTCCTACATATTAATTATGCAATGTCAGATGACACTATCCTAGATCCGATTGTCCTCCCTCTGCTATATGATATCATAGGATAACTTTCAAACTCTTTAATATTAAGAAAAGATTATTTTAAAAGGTACCAATGCCGGTTAACTATCCTAGTGATCTGATCACTCTGATTTGTATACTGCATTACAAATGGAACCCGTGAGTCCTGTGTCTTACATTTACCTTGTCCCTTCACTTTCTTAATCGTCCCATCCAGTAAGTCGTGGGCATAGCCATGTTCCTGGAATTCTGCTGTCATCTGTGACAATCTTGTTTCTGTGTCTCGTCACTTGCTATTCTTTCAACTCTTTTATATTGACTAATCGGTATAGTCTTTTTCACATGTGTTGGAGGATAACTTTGGAAATGCAGCAACTGATTAAGGTCAGTAGGTTTAGAGTACAAATCTGTGCAAAAACATCCCTATTTCTTAGTCACCAACACATCCAAAAAGGTCACCTGATGTACATAGGTATACATGTTTGTGTCAGATCCAGGAGTAGAAGGCTCAGGTTTAAGATGTGCAGCAGAATTCAAGGTTAAGACAAAGCAAGAGAAGATACTCAGAGGTCTACCCCCATTTTTTTTTTTTAGATTAGATTAGATTTATTTATTTGTCACTGTATAAGTAAAGTATATACAAATCAGTGAAATTACAGATGTGTCATAGTTTAGAGAAGACAATGGCAAAAAAAATTAAAGAGGACAATGGCAAGTAGCAAATTGCAATAGGCAGTGAATACAAGCGAGGAAGGATCAATAAGCATACAAAGACCACAGTAACAATGAGTAGCATAGTAGTATATAGTATAAATCAGACTAACAGTAATGATGATTGAATTAAATAAATAAATATATAAATATAGGAAATATATCAGATATTATATCATAAATAATTTTAAATTATAATAATAAATAATAAATTAGTTAAAATAGTAATAAGAGAGTATACATGCAGATGAAGTATGTTAAGTCCAGGAGAATGGCAGTAAAAGAGAATGGTATTGGGAGTGGGGGGTGGGGTAAGGGAGGGACAATTGGAGGCTAGTGGGCAGTAAGGGAGAGATTGAGCCTGTAGATGGAATCATGGAAGAAACTCTTCCTTAGTCTGTCAGTGCGAGACTTTAGACACCTATAACGTCTGCCTGATGGAAGGAGTGAGTAGAGTCTATGGTTTGGGTATTGTTCATCAGCGATGATGCTCCTGGCTCTGGACAGACAGCGACTAACATACATGTCCTCAATG
>WMED01026915.1:0-10727 GCA_019650415.1 Pipa parva | reverse complement strand
TTTTTATTTACGATTTACACAACGTGCCAACTTTTCTGATTTTGGGGTTTGTAGTTGCAAATTCACTATGGAAATATTGTCATAGCCACAACTTTAGAATTGTTGCAGTCACGACTTTACAATGGAAGAATTGTCGAAGTCATGGATTTGCTATGGGAAATCACTGAGAATTTGACAGTCGAATTCGGACTTTAGAGAATAACTCTCTTGAATTGGTAAATTAGAAGTATTATGATGTATATTAGTTTGGTCACAGTGAAGAAGCTTCCAGAAAATGAAATCATACATACACATATGCTAATAAATTAAACACCTACATATATTTGTTTCACTGTATATTCACAGAAACAGCTAAAATAAAACCCGGTACACCTTCTATTCTATGTTCTAGAATTCAGTTTTGTCCTGTGGTTACTAAACAAATCTTATTGTATTATATATTATCTACTTTATTATTAAAGTAGATGCAACTAGGGTTCATTAACAGGTCTGGCATACTAAATAAATCTGAATTTATGAAGTTTTCCATTACAAGTCAGTTGAATTTATAGGTAAAGTCAGCAAAGCTGAAAACAGTGAAAAGAGATTGTTAGGACATTCAGACAAATTCTTTTCAAGAACGATTTTCACTTGGCATTTTATGATGCTATGTTCAGCCAAAAGTAGGTACATAACACACAATGCTTTGCATTATACTTTCAAATTTTTCAGTATTGATTTGAAAAAATAAAGAACTCTAAATCCAGAATCAGCAAAAATAAATCGGAGTGTTTTAGCTGTACCTCTCGCATTTCCATTTATGCCAACTATTATTTACTACAATGTCATCTTCGGGCAATGCCATACAAGATGGATAGTGAAAATAAAACAAAAAGCGTACTTTATTTAAAAGAAAGCTCTATATTGTGATCCCAATTTTACCATTTTTGAACTAAAAGTTGACATTTCATAATTGGAAATCCAATAATGGAGGCATTTTGCCATCAACGGGGGATATTTATCAAAGTAAATTTTATTCCATACTACATAAATCTGTTGAAATCGAAAAAGCAGTGAACAAAAAATAATAGCGATAACGTGGCAAAATAGAGCCAAAATGGATCAAAGAGTGGTGAATAAGGGGGAATTCACCCTAGTGCGAAGTGAGCCCCGGATCCTTCGTAATCATTCCGCACACACTGTTATGCGCTCGCTGATGTCCTGCACGTGGACATCAGCGAACGCTTTAAAGGGATTCCAGTCTCGGCGAGACCAAAAGAGTTGCCTTGCCGAGACTGGAATCCCTTTAATGCGCATTGTTTTAGACACTTAAAAATACTGTCTTGTTAGTAAAGACCAATTTGTGATGGTATCATTGCTATGTATGGAATGTGTGCAGCTACCATCAGCTTCCAATAATATAAGTAACACCAGAGAAAGAAAATTGCCATTGGAACTGTCATAGCAGTTACACCTTTGCAGCCAATATAAAAATGTATCTTTTAAGCGGAATTGCTGATTTTAATTGGTTATGTTTTTTAATCTTTCTATTAATGTTTTCAACACTGTTTTTTATTCACCGAACCTTTCAATACTGTTGATTTATATAGCTCCTATAAAAAATACTTGATATCAGCTAAGAATGATGTCAATAAACATCGATCCATCAAAATCATCAAACTTCACGTGTGCGCTCTCCCATGTGAAATAGGAAATGCCGATGCGTGGGCTTCATTATTAGCGCGGCTGGAGAGGACCGTGCTTCTGATTTTCTATTTCTTATTCACTAAACAGATTTCCCATAGCGAAGATGCAACTGTGTCAGTAGCCATCTCTTGTGCAGTGTGGTGTAGGTAGTCAAATAGTAGGAGTTCTGCCCTCAGATCACCCAATTCACCACGGCAACCTAGCAAAGTGAAACTGGTAAATGCAACACCATTCACCTTGTCGAATTTACTATTGCTACAAACGACTTGATGAATAGGCAAATTACATGTGAATTTTCTCTGTTTACAAACTTCTTTCTGTCTCGTCAGACATTTTACTTTGTTCCTACCTTGGTGGCATTTATACAAATATTCACGATTAAAGGACAACTCTATATTAAAAAAATCTAACAAGGACTAGACAAGAGAGAACAGAAAATTATCACTCTCCTGTTAGTCCCAGAAATCAAGAATCAAGGAAACCAATGACAATTAATGTAAGGAGAAAAATTTAAAAAAAAAACAAACATAAGCTAATATTCCTGAGTATTGGCAATTTCTGTATACATTCTAAATGACTGGTGTAATGTTTTATTAAACAGTGCTGAAAGTATATGTCTATGCTGATTGCCAGGGAAATGTCTTAGAATATTAAACACTGTACATTGGTTCTAATTTTACCTAGAGTTATTCTTAGATTTCCTTGAAGGTCATTCAATGCCGTTACAATGTTGAAGTAAACAGATTTTTTAATTAAATGCTCTTCCTCTGGGTTAATTTTTTTTGGTGACAGAGAGGTGTTGACAGAGAATTAGCTGATGCTTAACTGGAAAAGTAGGAATCTTTCATATCTATCAAAGTGTCTTTGCAGAAGAAGCCTAGTGTGGATCACATTAATTTAAAGGATTAACTTTTGTCACTTTTTCGAAGCTAAAATAGCTCCCAGATTTCCGTCTTCTGACCTCTAACTCAGGAAAGAAAAAAACACACCAAAGACACAATAATTTCGTTGCCAATAACTGCTTTAACAGAATGATACAAACATACCATCCTCCAAGCCTTTTAATTAAAGGAATAAATAAAACAAATCAAAACTAAAGTAGCATTTTTTTAAATTTACAGCATTTTAGGTCAAAAATACAATTTTTCTATACTATATATAGATAGATGAATATGACTTCAGGGAAGCCATGCAGCAGTGCAGAAAGATCCTATTCAGCAGCCATGAATCCAGTAGCCCTTTTTTTAATGCTGCTAAATATGATAATATTTAAGGGATATTAGGTGGTTATTCTCTAAAGTCTTGTAAAGGTGTGAATTCGCTAGCTAAAGACAGATGCAATAGACTGCTACAGTCGCAGTCACAGGTTTGCAACAAGAATATTGTCGCAGTTGAGACTTTACAATGGAAATATTGTCGCAGTCTCAACTTCAAAATTGTTGTGGTCGCAACTTTGCAATGGGAGAATTGTTGTAGTCACAGATTTACTATGGGAATTCACTGTTTGAGTATTCGACTGTTGAATTCTCACTTTAGTGAATAACCCCCTTAATCCAAAAACAAGTCTGATTACAATTTTTAAACTGGGTGGAGTTGTCTCTTTTCCCCTTTATGTGCAAATTGTCAAAAGCTTGGGATTCGCTTTCATTTGGATCAACCATAGAAGAGTGTGAAATGATTTCCTTTTAACTGCTAAAATTACTATATTACTATCCTGATATTCCTATCCAGGGTAAAGCTTAAAGAAATACGCAATTGTTGCAACTAATATTTAGTTATTTTCGTAGTCTGGTTCTTATAGTAGAACCTGTCAGAAAAGTTTTTGGATCACCATAGAATCCAGTCTTCACATTTTGTAAACCTGTCACTCCAGGCTTTGCACTTTGGGACATTAGAATTTTTGACATGAGTCTGTATAGAATCCAATACTACCATGGCTAAGGTGGTAGCTAAACAAGACAGGTAGCTAAAGTAAATAACTGTGGGGAAAAAAACATGTATACGGGCGGAAGTTATTAAACTCGGGAAGACCGCTCTGGGTCTTTCTGAGTTTACAAGAGAAATCTCGCATTCTCGCAGGATTCCTTTTGAGATTTCTGGATAGAATTTTTTGATCCTGATTTTTCAAAATCTTCAATGGAAAGGTAGCCATGATACCAATGGAAAGTATGGCTTATCTTTCCACCACAAAAATGTGTGAAAAATCGAGATAAAAAAACTCAATCTCGAGATCTCAAAAAATCTCACAAGAACAATGCAAGATTTCTCTGGGTAAACTCGGAAAGACCCAGAACGTTTAATACCGTTAACCCGTAGAATCAATATGTGAAGCAAAAGCAAGGTCAGGAAAGGTAATACAATTAAAGCAAGTTGCAAAGAACTAAGACAACATTAATGGGGGACATTTATCAAGGTTTTTCCAACCCATTTGCCGCAATTCGATATTAGTCGCTGCTTTCAAACACATTTTCAGTGATTGTTTTATTCATGACATTTTTGATTGCAACTAATTTATAAAGTGGTGTCTGAAAAAGATTGATAGTGAAAATTGTCACCACATTAACTCCACCGCATATTACATTGCTTTTAACGGAGCGCCTTTACGATTGAGACTATTTTTGTAGAGAAAAAGTATGAAAAATTAGCGCAAACATCTCCCATAGAGAATAATGGGTTTTCATCACCTTAAATCTAGAGAATATTTTTTGCTATAATCATTAGTCACAAGGGGCTTAATAAATACCAATATCCACAATATCAATATTGCTGCCATATTTAATGGAATTTCGATATTGATATACCTGTTGAATTATTATTCCCCAAAAATTTAGGGGGTTATTCACTAAGGTGCGAAATCAACTGTCGAATTCACAAACAGCGGATTCCTATAGCAAATCTGCGACAATTTCCCCATTGTAAAGTTGCAACAAATTTTTTCATGTTAATTTTGCGACAATTTTCCCATAATAAAATCACGACTGTGACAATACTCTCATTATAAAGACGTGACTGCAGCAGTATTAGCCTATTGCGACTGTCTTTATCTAGCAATTTGCACCTATACGCAACAATTCAGACTTTAGTGAATAACCCCCTTAGTAAATTTAAAATATTGAACAGTCAGTAGAAACCTTGATCAATGCTTCTGCAGGGTTAGGTAGCATTGGAATAAACTTGGGTATCTGATACTGAAACAATCTAGATTAAGGGGGGAATTCACCATTCAGAGAAGTGAGCTCCGAAGCCTTCGGCTCCCTTCGCAAATGGTATTATGCGCCTGCTGATGTCCTGAGTGCGGACATCAGCAAGTGCATAAAAGGGATTCCAGTATTGGCGAGGCAACTCTTTTGGTCTCGCCAAGACGGGAATCCCTTTAATGTGCATGCTGATGTCCGCGCGCAGAACATCAGCATGCGCATAATAGCATTTGCGAAGTGAGCCGAAGGCTTCGGAGCTCACTTCGCTGAATGGTGAATTCCCCCCTTAGAATAGCATTACAAATAAAGCAGGAAGAATATTCACCACCCCTAGCAAGGTCAATGTACTAAACAATGTGTCAAACAAACAATTTCAGCTTCAGAAGGGTCACCTAGCAATGGAACCACAAAAACATTCTTTTGGCCACACAAACTGGTTGAACATAAATCCCATTTTTCCAGAGATTTTTTTTTTTTAATTTGTTTGAAGATGTAATTGTAGAATAATGGAATAACAATAATAATAACAATAATGATGGAATAGTCATATTCTATTGTGCATTTATTGGTGCAATGATTTCCTCCACCAAACATCTTTTCAAGTCAATTTTAATCTAAAGAAAAAAAAAGGAGAATTGAAAGGAGAATTGGGGGAACTTTAAAACCGTGTGCAGTGATTGGGTTTACTTGTAAACATTAACCAAATAATATAAAATAGCAAATGCTGCAAAGCTATAAGTTAAGATTTATTGAAGAAAACATGCTGATTTTTTTTTTTTTTTTTTTTTTGCAGAAACCTTTTATAGTTTATGATTTTAGAATAAGTATTCTCTGATTTTTTAATTCTGATGTCTGAAACCCTGAAGTCTATCCAGCGCTATTATTCCTTAATGACCACAGCTTGCACGGCTGGCTTAATTACATATGGTATAATAATAGTCAAATTAGGAATTTTACACAATAATCTAAAAGACTTCAAGCATTTCTAATTCAAAATAATGCATGGTTAACAAAATAGATTAAAAGCTATTAATGATTTACAGGAAGATTAATACCCACACCAAACAATTTCTAAGAATATTTCCATTTAATCCAGATTTGTTCTCCTTTATATTTATGTTCCGAAGATGAAACCTGAAAAGCAAGGCTGAGACATTGGCTTCCTAGTTAGGCTCAATGTGCTAAGTTATAACGAGCAAGCAGCAGTTTCTGCTGAGATCTCACTTTTTTTGGAAAGCGATGTCAATGCTTGATTTATTATACCCAGGTCCTAGAAAACCTGGCAAATTGTTTCCCCTTTTCCTCAGGCTCCAAAACTTCATTTTATCAGCTGGATAAAATGCACAGATTTTTCCACTAAGACAGATACTTCATCTTTTTCCAGTGTTGGAATCCCAGTGATAGACATAGGGGTAGTAGACATTTATTTTCTTTAGGCACTGTTTATTCCAAGTTGTTTAAAACAGAAATTTGAAGATGGAGGCTGCTTAAACATGTAACATAGTAACATAGTAACATAGTAACATAGTTTATAAGGCTGAAAAAAGACACAAGTCCATCCAGTTCAGCCCATTTTCCTGCAATGTTGATCCAGAGGAAGGCAAAAAACCCATGAGGCAAGAGCCAATTATCCTCCTATTAGGGAAAAAATTCCTTCCTGACTCCAAATATGGCAATCAGAATAATTCCCTGGATCAAGGTCCCACCTTCAGTTATCTATTACCCATAACTTATAATGTTCTTACACTGAAGGATCAGAATAATTCCCTGGATCAAGATCCCACTTCAGTTATCTATTACTCATAACTTATAATGTTCTTGCACTGAAGAATCAGAATAATTCCCTGGATCAAGATCCCACCTTCAGTTATCCAGTACCCATAACTTGTAATGTTCTTACACTGAAGGATCAGAATAATTCTCTGGATCAAGATACCACCTTCAGTTATCCAGTATCCATAACTTCTAATGTTCTTACACTGAAGGATCAAAATAATTCTCTGGATCAAGATACCACCTTCAGTTATCCAGTACCCATAACTTCTAATGTTCTTACACTGAAGGATCAGAATAATTCTCTGGATCAAGATACCACCTCCAGTTATCCAGTACCCATAACTTGTAATGTTATGGGTAATAGATGTGATGTATCTCAGCTGTAGTAAACATGATGATTAGATTGGTGGAACAAGTGTTCCAGGGCATCATGGAGTTTGTATATTCATCCCATACTTGTGTTGGTTTCTTACAGGTGCTTTTACTTCCTTCCAAAATTCAGAAACATACTGGATAAGTAAATTGGTGCCTCATCAAATCTCGTGATACTTACCGCGAGAAACTTTCAGGTGTTTGCCGATTAGTAAACTTGGAAAAGGGAAAATTAGCTTTTCCGAGTTTAATATATTTCGCCCCAGGGTCTTTTACAAAGTTGTAAAAGTTGTAAAAGTTACATAGGTCTTTTACATAGTTGTTTGTTTTAATTATGTTTGTTCAATTATAAAACAAAAGTTACTAATAATATTTGACAGTTTGTTGATCATTTTTGCCATACTACTACATACATTACTCTTGCACTGCCCTAAACACAATTTGTTATTTACATTTTATTCAAATCAGAGAGTGAATTCCTCAGGCAAAGTGAATTTGGAACACTTTACTGCAAATTGACTAAACTGTTGCAAAGTGAATTCTGTATATTCTCTAAATGGCTTATTCACTTAGCAATGACGGGATACTTACTAAGACCATTCATCATTTTTTGCCATTCCTGTCGATACTGAAATTTACTAAGCCCACTTTAACTTTTTTACCCTGTACAAGAATTCACCTGGTTGAAGGTTGCAAAAACCCATTATTCTATATGAAGATGGAGAAATAAAATATTTCTAAGTCCAAGGTGAAAATATCCATGATATCAGTATTGGTACTGATATCAAAGGTCTCTATTGACACTAATATAATTTTTAGCAGGATAAGAAAAATAAATGATTTTCAACTTTTCATGAATTAGGGGAAAAGGAAAGTGCCCCCAGGACAAAAATGGAAAAAGGAGCAAAATGTAGAAAAACGGGCAAAAAGGTCGAAATGACCTTAGTAAATATCCCTTTAAAAGGTCACAAAGTATATTTGACACATTTTTAGGTGTAGTCAGGATTAATAGAGGTCACATATAGTTGAGAATTTGACCAAAATAGTCAAATTGTAGCAATGTCAGGACATCTTTACATGGGTGTGTTTAAAAGAGACAATGTCTCTCACTCTTTCTATTTACTGGTAATAAATATAAATGATCATAACAACCAGTTTGTGACATTTTAGTTGACAGTGTTTTCCCTGTATTATAGTGACCTAAATTACAAAAAGTGTTTTTTACATCTTGTTCAATGCCAGACAGATCCTAGTCTATGAAGATTTTGGTTCCCATTATTTTTTATTTTTTTTGTTTTGAGTTAACCGTTGAACACTGCTATAAGCATCCAAATTACACAGTTTTATTTAGCAAAGGAAAACATATTCACACCAGTGTGCCCTTGTGTATTTGCACTTTGACCCATAAATCCCGCAGGCAAATAAATGCAAAGGTTTGCGTAACCAAGTGGTCACAATAAGATGTCAAATTGTGCGTGTTTTAATCATATCACAAAAATGAATGGTCTTTGGAGAATATGTGAACTTGACAAAATACCAAATTGTTGAGAATTCCTGCATCTACATGACAATTCAAACATTGATACATATGCTGCAGATTTTATTGATTTTATTTATCTCAAAACGTGTCATCAGTAGTTTAGTGAATTCTCTTTATTTATTGGATTAAGAGTTTTGGAAGAAGTACAGTTACATGACAGTAACTAATGGAAAATTACACCTCAGGACTTTTAGCTGCCCTTTAATTAACAAGGTGTTCTGATAATAACTTCATGGACAATCAAAGCCCATATGGATAGGATATGAAAAGGAGGAACATGTTATTGATGATTTAGATGACCATAAGTGAGACAACTTATTGCCCAGTGGATTTTAGCTTTTCGGCAGTCTTGGAAAAAATATGCAATATTCATTTATTTTATGAAGACATAAACAGTTAACAGCAACAGCTAAGCTTCTGTCAGCACTCTTTTATAATATCAGATTTGATTTCTGATACGTCGGCTTTCATTGTGCAGAAAATAAACATTTCTTTTACATAAATGGGTTAAAAAAATAGTGTTTTAAATTGATATGACATTTTTCTCATGAAACTGGTATTTTATCCTTTATGGAAACAATTTGAACCAAATGTAGTCTTTACAAAACGCATTTGAGATGGTTAAATTTAAGTGAAATCAAAGCTAAGCTAAGAGGCTAACTAATGAAATAGTAGATCAGCTGTCTGGAAGACCTTTTCTGATGACATCATTTTTCTAAACCATGATCTTCATGTTTTTTTGCTAATTACTCTCAGAAATGGTTATTAGATATCATATAACCATAATGATGGTTTATGTGATTTTCAGTGTCAAGAAAAATTAAGATTAAAAACTCGATCAAAGAAACAGACAATGGAATTACTTCATTTGTAAAGTTCATTTTGAAAATCACAAACACACAATTACGTTTTGAAAAAAAAAAGTGCAAATATGAAAACACTACTTCATAAGTTTTAGTAGAGCAAAATATATCATTCAAAAGCTTTGTTTTCATTGTATTAGAACTGTGAGAAGGCTCAAGAAATGAATACAGGATGAGCAAACCTAGATTCTGCAATTTTAACAGATTTAATACAGTTCTGGTCTTTAATTCACAGATAAACAGTACATGTAACTATCAAAACAAAAAAAGGGGAACTAGGTAGATTCGATCAAGTAAAGTAGCAATGCTACAATTTATTCAATAACCATGACATGTTTTGGGTAGCAAAACCCTTTCTCAAATGTGACATGACTGGCAGGATACGGGGGGGGGGTTGAGTTGTTTCCCATAGCAATGACTTTACTATTGTTTTGCTTCCTTTCCTTTTGCAGCACATGTAACCATGCAGTTAACATTAGAGAAATGGCCTTTTTTTATCTTGATGATATCCTTTCTGCTTGAGGTTGGTGTAAACCATTATTTCCTAAGGATCTGGTCCTGTCACTAAGCCACAGTTGGAAAAGTTTTAAGATAGAAAAAAAAAAAGATATTAAAATTGATCTGAAATGGAAAACGGACCTAATAGAAAAACACTGCAAAGTGTGCCACTGTCAACTGAGATTGATATTGATCGGTGTCAAACAACGCGGAAATTAACGGAAAAACAGAACAAACTAATTGAAAGGTTGAAATGGTCTTTCTCAAAATTTCCCAAATTATTCTTCTCAACTATCCTGAAACACACTGTTCACTTCTAAGATAGCTATTTACAGTCATATGATTCTATTGCTTATATGTTACCTTGCATATTGAACTAAGGAAAATATATCAGATTTGGAAAGTGTATGCTTGTGTTTGCTGTTTTATCTCGGTGAAGTTTTGTATTCCACACCAGTAACTTTATTACTTTTGAATTATCTTCTGCAAATTTTATATCCTAAACCATCACCCCCTCTCTGATTCTGGTCTTATAGTGATGCTATAGCTAGACCTTCTTAGTAAAAATATTCATATATCATTTCTTTCTGGGAACTGCATGCGTAATAATAACAAAACAAAAAAATAAATAAAAAATAAGTAATTTAGGGTGAAATGTATTAAACTCAAAAAGGCCAATTTTCAAGTTTCTCACCTGCAGATCACGGCTGTTTGATCAGTAAAATTCGATTGGTATTTTTCAAATGATTTTTACTGATTGAAACTTTTTAATCGATTTTTTTCGATTGGATTTTT
>WMED01026913.1:0-10727 GCA_019650415.1 Pipa parva | reverse complement strand
ATATATATATATATATATATATTAATACATATATTTCATTAGTACAACCTAAATTAGTATTAGTGTTTGAGGTGACAGGTACACTTTAACTACTAGCAATTCTCTATTGTAATAGAATAGTAGTGTCCACAGAAAGAATGTTCAGTGTAAATAAATGACATTAAATTAAATTGCTATGTATACCTAGTGTGAATTTTTTTCATCTCTGCCTTTAATTTACTCTAAATGCCCTTCAACAGTGCAATATTTATAACACTTCACTTGACACAAAAATCTTTCCTCTTTGTGTTATCACCAACCCTATACACAAAGAGTGCATTAAAAATGTAATCTATCCTTCGCCTGAAAAATTTCTGATAATTAATAAGAGTCAAATTTAAATGACTGCTACTTTAGCAAATAGCAATGTTAAAACAGCCCGGAATATTCAGAACAGCTCAAAAGCATCTCTAATGATAATCAGTTATGCTAAAACACACAGTCACGATTATCATTCTGAATACTGATGGCCTGCAGTAGAATTGCTGGGGAATAATAAAGAATTTCCCAGAGCTCTTTGATTATTGCAGCTGTTAGGGGAAAACATGGCAATAAAATAAGCCTGTGTCCCATCATCCTCAGTGTTATAATACATCTCATTCATCAAGCAGGCATCTCTTTTATAATAACCTAGGGTTCGGCCAGCGTACATTTTTACCCCTACAGTGCTCCATGATTGTAACATGAAAATAATTTTTTACAGAATCTCAAGAGAATATGAATAATTCAGTTTCATAGTTTTCTAGCAAACCTGTGACACTCCTATCATATAGTGTGTGTGGTTTTCTACAATGTGGTGATATGATTCGTTCTTTGTTTTTCCCATTATTGTAATATTTGTACCTACGCAGACCTAGCAAGACTGTATACTGTATTGCTGACAAACTAATATAGCTGAACCGACTCTCATTTTACATTTTGTGATAGGATTAATAAATCTATCAGTGGTTTTATGGAGGTCTGCATACCTTCCTATGAGAGCCTGACAGAAGTCCACCATTATGGGGATATTTTTATATCGCATCTATAAGGAGTGACCTCGTCTGTGTGCTTATCGCATCCATAAGAAATTATTTATAGGCTTACCTATTTATGTGGATCTGGTGAGTTTAATATCCTGAGGGACTGGCTCACCTATGATCATCCATCACCACCAATACTATTGTCAATTTTTGGGCTTGTTATTTTCACTTTGCACCTTTTCTTCCCCCCCCCCCCCCCCCCCCCTCTTTTATTTTATATCACGAGTGGGATGTTCTATTTAAAGCTTATTGCACTAGGGGAGATTATTTTCTCCCTTCTCCTTTTTGTTTATTGCGCTTCCCTAGGTCCCATTTGATTGAAGAGGATCCTTTTCTTTGTATACTGTGTTATGGAGAAAGTCCGTTAACATTTAAGGATGTTTCAATGAGTTTGGTTGAATGAAAAATATCAGATTTCCTGAGGGGGGGCGTATATTTATAAAAGTTTAAAGGGTTTTTTTATCCATTATTTTGGAGAAACCATGTTTTTCTGTTTAGTATGCCATATAGCCTAATTACAAAAGCTATTATTGACATGTCAGTCACTTTTTGATGGATTATTTTAATCATAAACTAATTTTTCATCCCATATAAATCAGTAGAAGCCTTTATAAATATCCCCTAAACTGTTACATGACAATGCAAGCTCTCCTTCATCTGTATATTTTCTGCTATAATAAAATAGGTCAATTTCTGAAATAATTGTTCATTCCCAAAAGTTGTAGATCCAACCCTTTCTGTAGATGTGGAATTATTGGCTCCTCAACTCTTTACAAGCTATATTTCTAAGTACAGGCAGTTATAGATTATATAGAAATGAAGAGTCACATTTTGCAGGTCTTGTGCTTGTTCCTGAACTACTTTCTTCCCAACATTGCAATATGGGCTCACACAATGGCTTCCACTGAGGTGTGAGTACCAAACCCTTCACAAAATTTCTTGCACATGCTTCCTCGCCCTTCTGTCACAGAAACGGAGGATGCGCTGTACATTTTTTTCCCCACCAGATGTATGAATAAAGTTGTCACTATTTATATTCCTATATTTCTCCTTCACAAGTCATTTTTAAGTGATACCTCACTTAATTAGCAAAATAAATTTTCCTTTTACAAAGTAAAAATGGCTTCTCTTCCATATCGTCCATAGTTATCCCCCCTCAAATAAACAGTGTTTATAACATGACGTCTAATTCTAGCTATGTTGGATGCAATTCTTGCTCCTTTCACCATGTTAATTTTGAACTATGCTTTTTATTTCTTTTTCTCTCTGTATACATGTAAAACCTCAGTATACCCTTCACTGATTTCATCATGCACATCCTTCAGCATGTAGTGAACACAATACTATATCTCTTTCATTTTGTATCTTCACATACATTCTTGTATTATATACCATTATGCATTCATTATACACCAAAAGTTCCACCATGTATGTATTTTATGAGTCTTCAAGGAGAAACATGCCAGCATTTGCAGGAGTGGTGGCTTATCAACCTTCAGCTCGCCTATATAATTACCCACCAGAATTATTGTCTTCTTTTATATTACATTTCACAAAATTTGAATGTACAGAATGAAAAAGTGGACCGGTTCCCTTGTTGGGTTGGTTTTCTGTTTATGGCAGTTAAACTCCTAAATTCCTTTTACTGCTGGTTTTTTTTTTTTTTTTCAAGGCTTTTGAAGGCAGTCAAAGTTTTAAATACCTTGTGTAAGACCCACCTTTTCTTTCCTAAAAACTGAACTGATGTGTATCCTCCCCAGCCCCTCCCCCACCCCGAGGCCGGTGATTGTCTTACTTGGGCATAGGAAAATCCACATCATGAATGCAGAGGAGGGATAGTTTGGGAGGGATGGGTTGACATTGTTCATGATTGGGTCAAATGGCTCGCTGGTGGAGGGTTGACAGGAGTTTGGCAGACTGTGTTGCCTGCTACAATGTTTGTTGGTGAAATTGTTGAATGGTAAGAGACCTCGATGTGTATTAAGGTTCACACTGAATGATCAACTAAAAGCTACAAGTCACAGATGCAGTTAATATGATTGTGCATTTTGTATTTTCCTTTTACATAGGAAGTGCTGTGCATCTCTTCAAAGCAGCAGTTCACATTTGCCACTGTCTGAAAATGAGTATGCTGAATTGATAAAGAGTATGACTACATACTTCCTGCTGTTAGAGAGAATTCATTGTTTAAGCTTAACAACAAGAATAAATGCTGGTGCATTCTGTTTATTCACACGTTCTAAACTTCTGATGCTTGTTTCTTCCTGGATGCTTTAAAATGTATTTCATGAAAAAAAAGTCTCTGCAAAAGTGGTCCCAAAAGAAGAAAAATGTTGGCTTGGCACCAATGTGCAACATATGCATAAGTGCATAAATCATAATCAGCTTCTTATACAGTACTCTGCAGATATAATTAAAGTGCAGTGACTCAAATCAAGGATAGTTTGAACTTTAAGAACACAGCATGTGATTTGGTTTTTCTGAGTTGAATTCTCTATTAATACTGTAAGGACAAGTACTGATGTCGTTATGACATCATGAAGACAAACTAGAGTAATAATATACAACCTGTCTGCTGTAAAGTACAGGAAATTTAGATCCGCACACTCGTTGTAAAGTATTCAGAGAGAGGGTTCACTCAAAGAACGATGTAACATCTGTATGTATGAATGTTATTACAAAAATGCCTGTAAAATTTATAGTGTACTTTCTGATCTGTTGTAAATACACAAAGAGCAAGTATGGAGAAAAGCCTGGGCACTGCTTCTGCAGATGTGTGTATTTTAAGATTGCATAGCTTGATAAATAATTAAGCATATGGGAGCAAAAACTACTTTCACTAAAATTGCATTATATTTGCAGCATTTGATGCACCCCTGGGTGCCATACATATATTTACACAACACAGATATGGAGATGGTTTGGGGGAACAAAGAACAGCGGTAGGATCAAGTGACAGCACACATGTAAGTCCAACAAATAAACAATGTAGGTGTTTAACTTTCAACTGCAGTTTACAGATTTTGTTTGGATGTTTATATTGAAAATTGAATTGGACAGTTCTTAGAATGGGTGTTGTGGGTAGGCAACATATAAAAGAAGCCTACAGATATAAGTATGTAAATATACTCTTTGTATACATGGCAACATAATCATATTCAGACAGCAATCTGGACGTTATATCTAAATATAAATTAAAGAGCCCTCCAAGTTGATAAGTACTGGTGAAACTCTCAGGCCACAAACATTTTCCAAAGGGTAGACAACTGAACTCTCACATTAAACATCTGACCAAAGAGCCCACCAAGGAAGGCAGCAAATGGATTAACATAATTTAACTGTCATGTGATCAGACTGCTTCAGAATTTCAGTGTTGTACAAATCCAAAGCATGGTTGACTCTTATAATCTCACTGTTGGTCAGCTTCAAACGGTGTTTCAACATACACGAGAAGAGGTCAAGCTGGGGTTTGCCTGGTCCCGCTGGGGGTGCTAGACGGTTGATTCTCTCTCGGATGTCTAGCATAAGAAGCATTACTGAGGAGGAAGAGTAGAACTGTCCCCCCTGGGAATAGGACTGATTGACCTGCTGCACTGCACTGCGCAGGAGATCTGGATTAAATCGTAAGCTATATCCATACAACTGAACTTCTGAGATCTTCACATAAAACTGTCGTTTAGTTGGGTCTGACAGGTCTACTGGTCCTTGGCCAGTTTCATTACGTAAGAGAGTTGGCAGACGCGTGCGACTGCGCAGATATATGTGTACAGTCTCAAAGAATGTCTTCCATCGATTTCCCAGCAATAGTGTCCAGTTGAAGCACTGGCTATTTTGAAGCCTTGTTTTCTCCCATCGTGGATAACCATGTTCCCCAAAAGGCATACTCCATCCTTCTGAATGGCTTCCACTAAATGGATTTACATAGACAAAGAAGCTTGGGTCTAGAGTGGTGTTTCGAGCTTGGCAGATACGCATGGACATTCCGATAACCATATGAATGAACTCCACTCGGTTTTTGTTGCTTTTTAATGTGAGAGACATCCTTTTCCTCCAACGTGGATCAAAAAATGTATCCAGCCGAATCTCATTACTGATAAAAGTGGTATGGACATGAAGTCGAGAGTCCATTTTCTGCAAAAGGTAACGGAGTTCCTGGTCCTGAAAGTCCAATTCTGTCTCAAGGCTCATGAACTGCTCACTACGCTCAGAGTCCACATTTTGCGCCTCACACCGACCCCGATACAATTTGAAGCCTTTGTTACAGGATCCACAGAGTGAGATGTTAGCCATGCTACACATGGCACAGCTTTGATTTCCCCCAATAATGCAGGGAATGGGGCGCTGGCAAAGAGTACTACCTCCATGACACACACAACTCCTTTGGCTTTCCAAAAATGTACCCCAGAAACCATTCTCATTGCAGTAAAGTAAGGATTGCACCCGAGCCAACCATTGTTGAATTGTCCTAAAAAGAATAAAGATTGATAGTTTTAGGTGTATGAAAACGGATACTAATATATTTATAAGGAGAATAGATAACAAATAAGTAACTCTAATAAAATAACATGACCTGTTTAAAAGGACTGACATATATTACACATTTAGCTGTTTGAATTTAGTTTGCTTTAGTATCTAACGCTTTTGATGTTAGAACTCTTGCACATTTACTGTATACAAAAGCAGATATTTGTAACTGACAAAGTTATACATATTTAATAATATACAGTATATCATTGCCAAACTGGAACATTTCACACACAAAGGAAAATATTTATGAAAATTAAAAAGGTTCTTTGACAACTTACATCTGGAAAAACATTGTTTTGTTTTTTTTTATGCCGGTATCGCCTAAAAAACATTTATCGTCATATCAAAAATCAATTTTTGATGCATTAGTTCTCCATTGAAAAGCTGTTTTTGATCTTATAAAAATCAATAGAAAACTTTATATTTATAAATCAATCCTCCATACAGTTAAAAATGGTGCCTGACCCAATTGATGTGAAGGAACAGTAAGAGAAAAGTTAACATTTTGGGCAGTTTTTAACTTCCTCATAAAAAATGAAAACATTTTTTAAAAAAAACTTGAGAAGTAAGATAAAAACTAGCATCAATAGATAATAGGTACCATAAGAAACAGGAAAGGGTTCGTCAGGTCACAAATTGGGTCACATGGGGAGCAGTGGTAATCTCCCAATGCACTCCTCTGTACTGTGCTATCTGTCTAATGGACAACTGCCTCCATCCATTAGCCGGATTGGGTAGGACAGAGGGACGCAATGAAAGGTTAGGAGTACTCCTGACATGTCATGTGATGGTGATGTCATGACATCATGTACCACTGACGTCATGGAGCCACTCACAAGGATTTATTTCAGCAAATGCCTATGTTCTTGTGATCACTCTTGGCCAGTTTGATTGGGTTTATAGCCAAATGTATGCGAGCATGTTTGGAATGAAAAATAGCACAAGGCTGATATTAAAACAGCAGTAACACAAAAAAAAAAAAGAAAATGTGTCAAATCCCTTTACAATTAATATATTTATATATATATAACAAAAAGTAGAAATAGCACTTTCCTCCATTTTTCAAAAGTGCACGTGGAAAGGACGCTGCCACGTTGCCTATCAAGTATGTATGTTATTTAAATAAATGTTCGCTTTTGTTTTAAAAAGAGTGCTGTGGAGACAGAATTTATATATTTAATTTCTGGAATATTTAAAATATATGGCTGCTATCAGTAAACATAAAAACAGGCAGAAAGCAGGAAAAATCCTTAAAATTTATTTTTTTTATATCTTAATGGTTTATTAAATAAACATCTATATTTGATTTTGTTGCCTACTAACAATTATGACATCAATAATAGTGAAAAATTGACTTATGTCCATCAAGTTCGGCCATTCTTTCCTTACCGTTCTCTAGGCAACTGATGGCTGGGATTGTGCCAACATCGCAAGCTAAGGCCAAAAAGTTTGCGTGCTGTGCGTTGCATTTTTTGACGTTGTATTTCTAATGAGCTCTGTAGCATTTTGTATCGACTCTGAAGTTCCCAGTCATTACCCCAATGCTGATGAATAGCTCCAATGCTAAGAAAATGGCTGCTAGGTAAATGTCTCATAAATGATTTAAATTCATCTGAAAAAGAAATAAAAGAAATTTGTACACAAGGTTAAGAAATTTTGTTGCAATATTAGCAGATTTAAAAATAACAATATCGCAATTCTAAGAGTAGAGTCTTTCAAGAGAAGACATACATTTTTTGGTTGACAACAGTAAATCATTACTTTATAAAAAAGATATGTAAACACAAGCTAAAAAACCAACAGAGAACCACAAAAAAATTCTGTTTGGTGATTATACAGAGACACACATAAGTACAGAATATTCTTTATGTTGGACTTAAATAGAAATGTTGCTGTTTTCAAGAGGCAATATGTGGGCAATGCACAAAAGTAATTTAATAATTATTTATAAGGCATCCACTGTTTGATGCATCCCAGTCCAAATAAAATGCCTACTGAGGGCAGGGGGTAGGTATATCTGGAGATATATACATAAAAAGTGCAGTATTTATGGCAAAGATGAAAATATATAGTTAGTGCTGCTTATTTTCTTCAAAGACAGTCATGTTCATGTTACATCTAAGTAGCCATTATGGGGATTACCCTAAATGATACATAAAATGTTTCCCTTCTTATGCCTTCTGTGTTGTTAATGCTGAAATTAATATAAATTCTTATTTTTTAGTTTCTAAGTCTATCAATCTATATAGCCACAATTTGTTTTTAATTCTCTGTTATTGAAAATTTAATATACCATAATGCTACTACTAGCACAGTGTTTATTTGAATTCCCATCAATCATTTGCACCATACTGCATTCAACACCATTTTTTCCTTTTCACCATATTTTCAATTTTCCTCAATTTATGTAATGCCGAATAAAATGTATTGATTAAAAAAAAGAGATCGATATCAATAAACATCGATGTGTTAATACAACTCCACTTTACATTACTTTCAGTGGAGCTCCTTGTCCATCAATATCACTGTTCTAAACCATCTCTACAGGGAATTATGTTTTTTTTTTTGCTTCCCTCAACCAAGCGGATACTTCTAAAAAAAAAAAGCTAGAAGGGACTTAATAAATATCGATAATTTTAACTTAATTAAAGGTGAATCAATATAACCGGAGAAAAGTTTTTTTGAATTTTATAAATATTCCATATGGCATGTGTCTAATATATTTTTCTTACTGCATGTTCATTGTGGTATTTTATTGTTGCACATGCTTCTGATCGCTTTCTCCTCTTTCTCTATTTATGATATCAAGTTAACATATAGAATATCTGATTTTGAATATTGATTTCCTTTCTTCCTTGGTTACTCTGGCAATATATTGTGAAACAAAACCTTTTATTTACTATGAGCTATGACTAATAATTTTTTAAAACAAATGGCTGATTTTTAGCTGTAAAGTGATTCTCACACGGATTTATCCATACAGTTGAGGAACAATCACAGGACCTTTTAAAAAATTCATATTTATCCTCAATCCATAGCAATGTTTCTGGTCCCCTGGGACCTTATAATGGCCCACAGTGACCAAATTGTATCTATATAGAAGATATTTATTAATTTGCAAAAAGGCTCAAGAGTTGTGAGTTTAAAAGAAGAAGCAACATAGGACTAATAGAAAAATGGGGTTCAAAGGTAAGAAATATTGCAGAGTGATCAACCAAAAATGTATCAATCAAGGAAAAAAATGGAATATTATTATAAAGGAGGTATTGAAGGCTAAAAGAGTAATAGAGATATTATTGAAACCATAATACAATTAAAAATTAATAAAAATTGAAGGATGAGTGCTACAGAAATAAAAAAAAAAAGGCCAGAGATGTGAAAATTTAATGGTACAGAATACATAATCACAGATATCGGTAATGAGCTCTGGGTTAAGATATATTTCCTATGATATATTGAAATGAGAACTGGATTGGAGGTTAGTGGAAGTGAAAAAGTAAATAGTTATATCCCACAGATGATAAGCAAAACCGATGAAAACATTTAACACACAGCTCAGGTGGAAGGGGTAGAGAATGAAGCATTCTAATTGGAGGGTCAATCAGGACCATTGTCAATCATGGGTGTAACAGTGCCCTATGCTAATCATTTTGACGGTGTAGAAATTCTATGCTTATTGCCAGACAAATGCTAGAATTACTTTAGGTACAGAACTTCCATTGAATAGGAAATTAGAAATGTCTGAATTAAACCAGGAAAACAGACTTTACAGACATTGTGGTATACCTTAAGGGGAACAATTAAATTGTCTCACCTGAACTCTCAAAATCTCTGTATGCTTGTGTCCAAGCCTTTCCCTGATTAGTCAGCGTGTTTTCCATGATCTGTATGTCAGTGATAGGGCAGTTACACTGGGGGAAAGCTTCCGAACATAGGCAGGAGCACTGGCTGTTCTTGCACACGTATTCTCCTTCACCGTTACACATTATGTAACTTAGTGCAGACTGGACAAACTTTTCCTGCAGGTACTGAGGGACAATGATCTGCAGACCTGAGAGTAATAACATCATAGATCTGCAGTCAGGACAATGTTTTTTGTTTTTTTTTACAATCCATTATTCTAAAAACATTAAGTAAACATACATCTTCCAAACCCACATGTAGCACTAATTTTAAAGAACAATAATATATGAATTTTATCATTTACTGCATAACTTGTGTTTATTGTTCCTGCATTGTGTTGATTTTATTATTATACATATTTATTTATTTTTTTCAGAAGGCTGTAAATAAATGTGAAACTCCAAGTTTTATGTTTAGAATTTCCAGGAATGGCATTCTAAGACAAAACAACCCTAACAATTTATTCTACTCATTGAAGCCTTAAAATGTTATCCCAGAAGGGGATTCGCCTATTACCTCTACAATTTATTCTTCTATTTGATTCTTAGAAAGAGGATTTTCATCTACATCTGAATCAGTAATCAGGAAAGATGTTCTACCCATTAGCACTACATACGTATATAGTTGAGCTGGTTTTGTCATATAACACTTTTTGGTAGGATTTATTTTTCAGAATTCTATCACAAGTTAAGATATCACAAGAGAATGTAGGAAACTGACCTGCATGTGGAGAAACCACTGTTAAAACATCAAATCATCCCAATTAGTTGTGTCAAAAGACAACATCAATATTAATTCAATTTGCCAACATCAGCCCTTCCGCACTTATAGGGCAACTGTTGATGAGGAAATTAGGGGAAGATCATGTATCCTTTTACATTACCCTTTTAGTTGACTACACACCCCATGCAGAGATACAAATATCATATAAAAAGGGGGTTCAAACACTTCATACAACTGTGGGAGCTAGAGACTAGTATTAGCCAACAATTATCAAGCAAAATTCTAAACTAGACAATCGAGCTTAGACTGCCTAGTTATTCATTTTTCATTTCAGTTTGTGTTTTTAACAACATTTGGCTTACTGTGTATAGCAATTCATTAAGGTCATACTACAAAAAAATGGAGCAGTTTACATAATTAAATGTGGTCTTAACAGTAAAGTTTTGGGCCCTGATTCACCATAGTGCGAAGTGAGCCGCGAAGCGTTCGCCTCACTTCGCACTTGGTGTTATG
>WMED01026912.1:0-10727 GCA_019650415.1 Pipa parva | reverse complement strand
AGTAACAATACTTTTACTTGAGTAAAAATTTTGAATACTCTACCCACCTCTGCTTAAACCATGTAACTATTCACCATATCTCTAAAAAATTATCTTTATTCTTGTACCATTTTACATATTTTCATCTTTTTTTCATTCCATAGCTGCTTTCTCTGTTCTTTTGATATGAATAGAGAGAGTTCACATGTCCCTTTATTATTTGTCATATTCAATAAACAACTTACTTCATAACAGTGACTTTACATTTGTATTTATATTGCTTAGTACATAGCCATCTAACATTCTTGGCATGTGAACAACAGAATATAAGACACTTGATGGCTCTGGAAACTCGTTTAAAACTAAATGGTATTTCCAACTTTACCTATAATTCTTGCAGAGTTTGTTTTTTGCTTTGCATGGGTTAATTGCACTCCGAGGCATTTTCAGCTACTTTATTCTAGTTAGTTCTTTTCAAGTCAGCTATTTTCTAAACCGCATCAGCTGTGCTTGCTGTTTTAGCAATAGGTCATTAGCATTACTAACTACCTCCATGCAAACCACTGTAGGTTTTTCCAAATTTGTCCCATTAATATCCATTTCATGCTATAATCAGTCATTTACATTGATTTATTGGGTGCTGTACTCTTTAGAACTTATGTATGCCCTTATTTGCCTCAAAGTTTACTTTTGTCTAGCTTTGTTTACATGGAATATTCTGAAAAGGCAGCTTTTGCAATGTGTGCACTACTATAATATGCATATAATAAGCTCTTGCAGGCAGGGTCTTCATATACCTATTGTTGCAAACAGTAGATGGAAGTTCGCTCAATCCCTTAAATAGTTGAGACATGTGAGTATCCTTGTAGAAAGTAAAGGGGTGCTCAGGACAAGGCCCATCCAAATTACAGCAAAAAGTGTATCCGGCACTCCCAACAGTAAAAACAAAAAAACTTTTATTGATAACTTACATTAAAAGCAGGATTCAATGTAAAGTCCAGTATAAGGATAAAAACATCAACAGAGGCACCCCCTAATGCATTTCGCGCTTAGGGAGCTTAATCATTTTATCCTTATACTGGACTTTACATTGAATCCTGATTTTAATGTAAGTTATCAATAAAAGTTTCTTTGTTTTTACTGTTGGGAGTGCTGGATACACTTTTTGATATACCTATTGTTGTTTAACATCATACCATCCTGTGGCAAAGTTTGCACACTATTTAATATGTTTTATTGTATGTTAAACTTGCTATGCACAGCACCATGGAAGGTGTTCCACTTTATTAATGAATAATAACAGAAACATGCATTCTGTCCTAGGCTGGGTTAAACACAGTGGAGGTTATTGACTAAAGTCCAAATTACGTAAAGATGTGAATTTCCCACTTCCCCATATTCGGGTATTCAGCAAACTCTGCAATGTGGTGAATTCACCAGCTAATAACGGTCATACACTACACAATAGACAGCTACAGGCGCAATGGCAAATTCACTATGGGAATACTGATGCTGTTGCAAATTTGTTATGTGAACCCTCTGTTTAGTTAATAAGAAGCAGAGAATCAGAGCATAGCCACCAGAAGTGACAAGGATTCGCTCAGACAGTCGAATTCTCACTTGGATCAATAACCCTCAGTAACACTTTTAAAACATTTTAAAAAATCAAGATTTTGGAGGTTAAAAATTGGTATGTTCCACCCAGTACTGAGAAATTCTTTGCAGAAGGAGAATTATTGGCATATGTTATTACAATTAAAAAGTTTATAGAGTAATCTGCTTGTAGTGTACAGAAATGTGCCATTCAGAGGGAGACTGTTTAGATTTTGGTCTTTCATCTTACAGATGTGTAAAGTCACAGAAGAGAGCAGACTGGCATGAACTAGGTTTAGGCATATTGATAACCTAATTTTGACCAAGAAAACTAATTGTTAAATACATTTGTAGAGAGAGGTCAAGGCACAAAATAAAATGTAAATTCTGATATTTTAAGAATTATGGAAGAGCAGTTATGGATAATTGCCTTCAATTATTGCCAGCATTTTTTCTAAATCATGCTGCATGCATGGACCCTTATTAAAATGAACTTAAATGAGTTATAGAGTACACAGAATTTGATCTTCCAAACGATGAACAACAGTTACCTGGTCAGATGAATGTGTGTAATTTTAAAGAAAAAGCATATATGGCTGAGGGTTTTATTGCAGTGGTAAAAGGTTTTTGTGGTTCTATCATGATGAGGACCACAATTGCTTGGAACTTGACATGGCATTTAAAGGAACAGTTTAGGAACCAACAGTTATTTGCTGTCTGTTTGTCACTGTTAAATAAAAGTTAAATAAATGCTTTATGTCATATAAATTATTTATTTCCACCCTGTACAATTTAGGGCCAGTATGGTATTGAAGCTCCTTCCCTGTCTCAGCCACTTCCTCTTCAGCAGTTCAGTTTGGGATTTTGAGTTAAGGAATTGACTGACAGGTTGAATAATGCTAAATAACCAATCAGAACCTTTAAGCTGTCATCCACTTTTTTTTTTTAATTGTTAAAGGTGTAGTTAACCCAGCAAAAGCAATTGTTAAAGAAAGGGCTGAAATATTGACTTTATTTTTATATGGATCTGGTCTCTCTCTCCTGCTCAATATCAGTGCTTGCTACTGACAGCATATACCATTAGCTGTAAGTATTGTAACTGTCCATGGTAATTCATTAAATATGAATTTTGACCTTCCGGAGACGCCGTTGTGTCAGTGGCAAAAGATTCCAACTAGGAAGTAAACACAGAAGATGCTGTGTACTGCTACACAGATGGAACAAATTATTCCTTTGCTCACATAAAAGACTGGCTAAGTATATTAGAAAAAAATGTATTATGCATTTACAACACACAGTACTTTTTATTAATCAAACTGGACTATTCTATTAAGTCCATTCATCCACTGATAAGACAAAATAAATAGCAATAAATTCAAGCCATTTTCAACCTTTTTTTAATAATAACTGATGTAAAGTATAATCTTAAAGAATGTCCTAGTGTCCCAAACCATAAGGCTCAATAGATTTTATAATCCTAAAAATAAGGTAAAACAAATTAAATAGCCTTCGCTAACGGAACAAGTTGTTGAGTGAGGCTTGAAACCATAAGTTTCTGGAATTTCTTGTAGAAATACTAATAATGATTCTGTCAACTGTAGAATATATTTAAAGGTAACATACATACATAGTAACATAGTTTATAAGGCTTAAAAAACACAAGTCCATCCAGTTCAGCCTATTTTCCTGTAATGTTGATCCAGAGGAAGGCAAAAAAACCCATGAGGCAAGAGTCAACTATCCTCATATCAGAGAAAAAAATTCCTTCTTGACTCCAAATATTGGAATCAGAATAATTTCCTGGATCAAGATCCCACCTTTAGTAATCTATTACCCATAACTTGTAATGTTCTTACTGTTATGATGGCTAGGTTTGTGTAAACATCTTTTGATGACCTTAGGACCATGCATTCAAGAGGAACTACACTCATTTTTGCAATACTTGTGCCTCCTTTTTACTGCATTCCAGTAAAACAATGCAATTCTGTACCTACTAGATATCTTAAAGCACAAACTAGAATTTTGTTACATGTTTGCTGTTTCTTTTACTAAATTGCTGTGAAATTCCATAATATATCTTGCCATCAAGATTTCATCAATACGTTTAAGATGCCATGCATGCCAGGCCACTTTAGGTCATGCACAGAATCCTAATAAGGTTTGGAACTCTGGCTTGTCCATTCAAACTGCAAATATTTATTCCTAACCATTCTATAGTTGAATTACTTGTGTGCTTTGGGTCATTGTCTTATTAAATCACTAGATGTCTTTTCAGCCTGATTTCATAGACTGTTGTCTTTATCGTTACCAGTAAAATCTTTTGATACACTTTTGAATTCATTGTTCTCTTCTAGAAGAAGTAAAATGCTTGTTTAACCAGTGGTGATTCTATATAACAGGGCTGAAAATACATAGAGATCATGTTATTTTCTCTAGTGCTGCCTTCCTCTTGAACATTGCTGATTGAGCAAGCACAGAAGCAGTATTATGTCACAATACTGCTTCTGTGCTTGCTCAACTCATTGATGTTGAAGTGGAATTAGGATGTGAAGAGGATTGCAGCACTGCACCAAGAAGAAAAGAAAAGGAGTGTTCTAGCAAGCAGAAGGCAGCACTAGAAAAAAATAACATGTAACAGTAAGTATTTACAGCACTTTTACGCAGAATCACTCCTAGACAATATGAGCCCTTAGTTCACCTTTAATGATCTCAAGTCATCTAGGCACTGAGGAAGAAACACAATGAAATCATCTGTGACTCATTGGTAAATGTATTATTAAATATTATTTCCTTTGGTACTTTTTTTTTTATAGAAAAAGACAGAAAACAACATTTTTTTCTAATTGTTTCTTTAATTAGCTACATTAAACGAAAATGACTGCTGTATTCTTACACAATGTACAATATAATGTACATTAACCTAGATTTTTTTTTCCAAGCAGCCAAAATGATGATAATTTTTTTTTTTTTGCAATAAAATTGCAGCTTTAGTTATCTCTATTTTAGTCACATATTTATTAAAAGGACTCTGGCCACATGATAATAATTAGCTGCTTATGTTGTTACAAAATGAAAATAAAGAATTCTAGTTAGAACAGCTGCATGTTAGCAGATAGACAGTAGTCATGTGTTTAATACTCTATTGGTGAACCATTTTTGATCCATTTTCTGAAAATGTAGACATTCTAATTTACCTTAGTAACCCTTGATTGATTGTATAAATATAATTACAGGTGGCATGCTGGAAGTTGCAGTTTTATATTAGATGGCCATGGGTTTGACACTGACTTGACATTACATTACAATGAGAGAATAAAGGGCACATGTTTTGGGGTAAAAAAAGACCAGCTATCTTTCCGAGTCTACTCCAAATTACCACCAGGATAGCAGATAGTAATCCTTCCCTCTAACAAGAACTACAATGAATTTCCATCGAATTGCTCACCTCTATGGTGAGCTAACATCAGTTTGTATCCTTCTATAAGATATAGGGTCCTTACAGTTTCCTAGAGGAGGTCCAAGGTACAGATTTCCTTTCATCATTTCTAGGCATTGTTAAGCCTTCTTCCAACTGAGGTGACAGTTTGATAACCATTTAAAAGTTTGGAACTGGATGAGTTTTCTGCAGAATAATATTTGGAAACAGGATTTCTTTCCATGGAGAGTTCCATTTTATGCTGCTTGCTTGTCTCTTTTAATATGATTTGTCCTGGCCATAGAAAACAAGAGCTCCTTTTCCACTGATCCCTCTGCTAATGTAATTAGCATCTAGTCAATAATGTTCAGCATTTCATTTTACCGCTTTAATTAACAAATTCAATTTGTTCAAAGCACTGTGAAAGCAAATTAAAAGCAGACAGAAGGAAGAGCTGCAGGTCTAGTGATATATAGAAAGGTGTTTGGTAACCAGATCTTCATTCTTCTCCTTGTTTACCTTCCTATTTAGATTATTTCACAAATGCAAATAATGCTTAACCCTGTGTGACATTTGGCACTCTTCCAGTCTTAATCATATTGGTTTCCAAGTACCACACATGGTTATTAGTGGATTGTAACTGTCTGAAATGTGAAAGCAGTGCATGCATTGTTGTAAAATGTATAGCCAGCAAAATGAACAAGATAAAAGCAGGGAGTACACACCAGGAAATATAGTATATGGGAAAAGGACTGAGGGTTCTTTTTTTTTAATAATATCACATATTCAAAGCTCGATAAGCATTTAACCATCTTGAACAAGGAATTTATGAGACTGACTTTTTCAAAGGAAAACACTGCCAAAGGACCCAGTGTTCCTCCTTAGTGCATTTACGGGAATGGAGTAGTTTGCTTCAGTAGTAGTTTTATTCTTCATATGCAGTGACATATATTATTTATCATTATAACCCGCAGGCAAAGAAACTGATGTAGTTACCTCTGATGACGTCATTATAACTAAACTCAGGGATATAGCACAACCAACGTAGAGAATCTTAGGTTACTTAAAGGGTTGCCAGCAGAAATCACGCCCCCTTCCAATAATAAATGAGGCCAGTTAACAACTCAAAAAGTATTTAAATTGAAACATTACCCTTGGGTGTGGAAATGATTTACGGTATGTGTTGAAATATAACTCAGAGCTGTGCATTGAATCCCACAGATTATCCAGTTGTTTCACTACACCCTTTCAGAAGCACTCCCATTTTCCCATTGGCAACACTATCTACTTAAGGAAATTGTTGGATTTTGCTTATTTTTAGGAACCCTTAAATGTATGTCTTAGATTTATTCTACTTTAAATTATAGAATAGATTAAGGGGGTAATTCAGGATAGTGCGAAGTGAGGTGCGGAGTCCTCTCCTCACTTCACACTGACTGATATGCGCTCGATGATGTCCTGCACGCGGACATCAGCGAGCGCATTAAAGGGATTCCAGTCTCGGCGAGACCAAAAGAGTTGCCTCACCAAGACTGGAATCCCTTTAATGCGCTCACTCATGTTCGCGTGCAGGGCATCAGCGAGGGCATATCAGTCAGTGCGAAGTGAGGCGAGGACTCCGCACCTCACTTCGCACTATCGTGAATTACCTCCTAAATTTCTAATTGTATATTTTGAGATCTAATAATGGTTTTCCTTTTGTAAATGGGTAATAAACCCATGCAGTGGGTTAGGAACCCTCAGCAACAGAAACAAAGTCAAACAATAAAAAAAACATAAATAAAGAAAAGGAATAACTGCAGATTGTCTTGGATGTCACTATCTACAACTCACTAAAGATTAATTCTAAATCTAGAAAACCTCCTGAGTGAAAAAACTGAACAGCATTGTTAACCACTGTTAACTATTTAACTATTTTAACTATATGCAACTTTTTAAAAAATACACTTTTTTGCAAAACATTTCTGTTGGTAAATTTAATTGCAATTTTGTTGTACAAGCACCAGTCTTTATGGTATTGAACTTGAAAAACAAGATACTGTACTAAGTTTCAGTAATATGGAGATTAGATACAAATACTGAAATTTGTAAGAGGCATAAATGGTTATCAGTGGGACAAAACACATTTAAATATTAGCAATACATGTTCTAAAACAGTTTATTGTACGTATACTGTGGTAAATCAAGTAGAGAAGAATAAAATTGAGAAAAACAGAAATAAAAAAGTTTGTTTAGTAAATTAACACATGGTTTATTGAACCTTGATAAGTTACTAAACTTATAAAGGGATTGCATGAAGCTCGGGCATGGGTATGTTTTTATTGGAGAAGAGGCACATAGTAGATCCCAAATTATACATCATCATCTTTTGCAGTGATAGGAAAAAATTATCCATCTGTAGGTTTGTACAATATGTTTTTTCTATGGTGAGAGAAGTAAAGGTGTGCAATGCCCTTTCCAATGAGATTTACCGGACAACCAATGACACTTTTGTTTATTTGTTTGTGTAATTAAATGTACTTTTTATGTTTTGTGCATTTCTCTATAATTAACAGTAATAGATTGCAGTCATACAAAAATTTGCCCAGAATGTATTATCTTTTAACTTTTATGTTGCTTGTATAGTATTATGTATTGTTTCTGTGTAGAATTTTATGATAGAAGCTGATTTACTTTTCTTGTTTTTTTTCTGTTTCTGATTGCTTTGTGGCTCAAAAGTAATGTATTCATTTGGGAAAATATATTATAACTGAAACACCACTACATATTTTGGGGTTTTATGTATCGCCATTCAGAAGCACTTTCTTTGATGTATTGCACTGCCAGAATCATACATATGAAACATGGTGCACATTTCTCAAATTTGACAACATATAGTATTAAGCAATTTAGGGTGTTTTGGACATAGTCTTCTTTGTTTCTCTGCCTCTAAATTAAAACTGAACAAACAAGAGAAGTCTTGAACCCAATTTTTTTTATAGGTGTGATGTTATTCAGAATTATACTTCAATTAAATAAATAATATTATTGATTACCTTATTATAACAACACATTGTCTTAAAATCTCAGAAAGAATTATGTGACCAAAGCACCTGGGCCAGATGGAATCCACCCAAATAGTTGTTGAAAACTTAGCTTAGTTCAGCTATATTTTTTAACCTTTTTTTTAACTCCCTTATTCAAAAGAATAATGTAAACTAAGCTTGGATATTATATATCTATTATTTTATAAAAAAGTGAGTATAACTCTGAACAGTGTTATTGCATTTGCTATTGCTTTTGAGATAATGTTACAAAAATTATTAGTGTATTCTGTTGTTCATGAGGATTTTTCCTGTAAAAAAAAAAAAAAAAACGAATAAAAGAGAAAGAACATGAAACTGGGGAGAGTGGGAGTAAATATTTTAAGAAAAACAAAACTGCAAGTAGAAAAGAGAGGAATATGACTCATCAGAAGTTGAAGGATTTAAGGGTGAAATTTAATAAAATAAAACATGTCAATATTGAGTTTATTGTTATCAAACAATTTTTTGGAGATATCACAATATCAATTTTACCAACATCGCGATATCAATTTTTTTCCAATATTGAAAATTCGATATTGCCATATCAGTAAATTTGATATCATTATATCGAATTTTTCCATTGATATTATGGATTTTCTATGGAAATAAACAGACTGAAAAGTTTTGATCAAATTTTCGATATCAATTTTCAATATCGGCAAAACTGATATCGCAATACCGGTAAATAATCCTTTGATATTGCAATATCAGTAAATTCAATATCACAATATTGATATTTTCGATTTTATTAAATTTTGCCCAGATCTGTGAGCAAAGTGAAGAATATAATAAGGATTAGAGGACAGATGGCACTAAATGGAATGAATGTAATTAAGACAGTAAAATAAAGAAGGGATGTAGAGAAGATAAGAGGAATGGAGAGGTAAGAAATGTATCAGTTCATGGAAATAAGTACATTTTCCAGCTGTAAAAGATTTCATTAAAAAATTGCATTGTTAAATTACTAATTAACTGTCTGAGGTTAACTGGTTATTTTTCCATTTGGTAGGATTACAGTAATTTTTATATTAATGGGGCATTGATACTTCATATATTCCATGAGTCACTTCACTTAACTGCCACTGTACCTCTTTGACTGCATCTGCACCCACCCAGTAAGTAAATGCTTTACAGGGGTTCATGGAATCTGTAGTCTTTAAGCACTGATTATTGCTAAAATGTATATAACAAGACATTGTAGCTATTTACATGATGTCATGAGAACATCATAAAAACCAGTTCAATATTTAATTTCCCCCACTGTCCCAAAGCAGCAAAAAAATTTTGTGCTACAATGACAAAACCAAGAAGTTTATTACGGCTTCTATCTACAATGGATTCTATTTTGTGGCTGAATACCTTGCATTGCATCATGGTAAATGTAGGCAATAGAAACCCATTGGATTTCCGAGATTTTAAGTGAAACAAAAGAATCAACAAGCACTAACTGGTTCTTGTATCTACATAAATAATGTGGGAGTAAATAGCCTCAATTTTTTCGCTATCAAAAAATTACTCCTACTTTATTTGTGAAGCTACATGGATATGATGGACAGAACACATTGGAGGCAGATGCTATATGGCAGTATAATCATGGACATTCATTTCCAAATTTGCATGGTTCTTGCACATATAATATAAACAATGGTGGCAAACCACTGGCTCCTTCCCCCAAAGTGCAAGCGCTGATGAGTGATGTAATTGCGCCTGCTTCGGAGGAGGAGAGTTCCACAGTCAGTGTAGGCCGCAGATCCAACCTGAAAACTCTCAGGTTGGGTCCGCGGCCTGCACCTAAAGACCACTTGCTCGCTGGGGTAATCAGAAATACCAGCGGTGGCGATGGCACACGTGCCCGCAGAGATGGGTCTGCGTGCTCTCTCTGGCATGCATGCCATAGCTTCACAACTGCTGATATAGAATAATATATACTGCACATACAAATAAACCTTGGTGATTAGACTGTTACTTCAAACTAAAGCAGCGGTTCTCAACTTGCAGGTTGAGACTGCATCGGGTCAAATGACGATTTGCCAGGGGTCACATAAAACCCTGTCATTATGATGTAGCAAAGAAAATAATGAATGGGGTGGCAAAATCACAGGGAATTATACAGAAGGGTCATGGCAAGGGTGATATTATGACACCAGCAATAGCTGGGCACTATTAGAGAAAATGTGTTTTATCAGCAACCCTTATCAAGCCGGAAAACAGGTTTCATTATATAAATGTACAGTATAAATGTATTTTATTTGGTTTTCCAAAACAACTTTATAAAGGATAATATCCCCTTCTCTAATTTAAGAAAACAAAATTCAACTTGCGTTCTAGGCCCTGTATAAAAGAATAGTCCCGGTGGGTCAAGTTCACCTGCTGTTTGTACCAATTTGTATAAGTTCAACAGTTTCTGTGCCAGTGAGTATTTGCTTGCAGGGGGCTGAGGGTGAAGACTGGGATCCCTTTAGATTCCACACCTCAGAATTAAAGTGGACCTGTCAGCTCAAAAACTTGAATACTAATTTAGGTTCTACTAATGAAATAAAGTTTTTTTTTAATATATATATATATATATATATATATATATATATTTAAAATTGTACCTTTTTATAGCTTTTCCTCAAGAGCAGGATTTATTAACAGATGCATAAATCTTACAAACCAAAAAGTTTTGTTGCTCA
>WMED01026911.1:0-10728 GCA_019650415.1 Pipa parva | reverse complement strand
TTGTTATTTACATCTCGGGATTCTCTTTATTTCTGAGGCTGTAAGTGAACTTGTTATTTATATACAATTTTTATGCCTATCTTGATCTTAGACGTTCTGAATGAATGCAAGTTTTAATCATGGGCACTCTGGTAGTTGCCCAGTTTAGTAGGTATTTATCAAGCTTTCCTGACTAAAGCAAAATGGTTTATAAAGTTTTTGGTGAAATTTATTAATATTTTTGCCATACCGTATCTACTTCAAATGGAAAAAAAAACACAGAAAAATTATATATTTTCTTGATAGAAACAATAATTTTTTTCCAAGAATACCAATTTACCAATATTACAGTGATGCCACATATGTATCGGTAAACACCCTGAAGAAAGACAGTTGCTGCTATCTAAATTTTCGGATACTTAAACATAGAACATCTTTGAAACATTTTATTATTCCTAGTGCACCTTTTTCCCTCTAAAATTGTAATTTTTCAGTACTTCACTCTTTCATAAGCCCTTCAGGTTCCCTGCCATGCGGCTTCATCTCTCTGTTGCCCATTTCTGGGAACATAATGGGGACTAAGGCCTGGAGCTCTCCTCTCAGCTTTAGGTGATTAGAGGTGGGGGTTGACTGATGCATATTGCATTATGTTGGTTGAAGGGCATTGTTTTGGGATAAAATAGTTTGTGGCTGGGGACGGGTGGGATTAGGGGCTTATAATGGTGAAGCCACACTGTTCCCTCCTAGACTGGGGAACTTTAGGGTTTCCTGAGACCCTGCATTTGCTTACAAAACCCAGTCACTGGGTGATACCGGCAAGTTCCCAGGTTGGAGTCCTGAGGAATATATGGTTAGAGCTGTGGAGCAATACCCTCTCCTGTAAACCATACATGCAACATAACACAAGTATCTACATGTACATACCACTTCTCTGCTCAGTTCTGTCTAACATTACAGCAAAAGGAATCGCTACTTTACTCTCCCCCATATTTCCAGGAGCTCTGTCAGCGCATGTCCGGTCCTGTGATCAACTGTACACAGTTCAGTGTAGGCACTTAAAATATCTTGGAGTGGTATAAAAAACAGTGCAATAAAACTATTAGGATGCCCAAGGAGTCCTTATTAAAGAAGAACTAAAGGTAGAGATAAAAACTAGTCATCTAAAACAATACCTTTATACTAAGCTGAAATATCTCAATGACAGCTTGAATTGTGCTGACATATCCCTGCACGGAGGCAGACTTCATAGTGCTTATGATAGATAGTACAGGACAAAGTGCCGCCAAATCCCAAAAATAAACTTGACGCAAATGCACTTATACCTATTTAAAATATTTAATGCAGCTGTGCCTAGGTATCAGAATTTGCCAGGTTATATGACACCAGCTCAAAACTGAGAACTGAAAGCTTTCTATAATGTCCTAGATTAGCAGTCATTACAGCTGCAGATAGAAATCAGTGATGATATCTGTTATGAAATACACACATGCTCATGCAGAAATATATACTTGTATAATCCATTATCATTTAAATGGTGTGTTTTGATGACAGAATGTGACATTACATGTATGTGTGTAGATTACCCTGTATGCCAATGTTGATTTGATCCCTTACATTTCTGAAAACGATATACACCCATAGCTATCTGATTCAGTTTGTGATGACGTGCCTTTAGATTTCCTGCTCTGGAGATTGTCCATGCTCCCTTCCCTTTTCTCTGGTTAAGGAACCTCTTACTTGCCACTTCAGAAAGAGGCACTCACATTGTACTGATGGTGGTTTCTTGATCTTTCCTGTGCTGTCATAATTATTAACAACTCCGCTTTGATTTTGGAATTCAGTATTTTCAAATTAAATTTTTTCTGACAGCATCAATTCATGGGTCGTTAGTGACTGTAGAATATATGCAGTTCCTAGGAGCCACACTATAGAATTCTTTTTTTGCAGTGCGCTTAGTTGTTACTTTTAAGGGCAATTGTTTAGCAGCAGGGTATTAGACAGGCAGAAATGGCAAAGGGATAACCATAGGACAAATACAGCACAATGAAAAGGGATAAAAAGACCTATGTATGGGAAAGATTAAGGGACACCTCTTGGGCTCTCAGTAACATTTGTTTCTCAGTTCAACTTTATGACCTGAAGTTAATACTTTTTGCTATATTTATTTACAGTGTATTACGCCGGATAGTGTCCTTAATAATGCAACTTGCATCTGAAATGGAAGATCACGATGCCATGAAAACCCAAGTTGAAAATGCCAATGAAGCTGCCAAAAAATACATGGAGGAAAATGAGCAGTTGAAAATGGTAAATGTATTTTTTTTTCAGTGATCTGTAGCTCTTAAAAGACAATTGAAACGTACCTGTCATGGTCTGCTCCGATGACCGACTTGAATCTCAAGTTGGTTTGGGTGGGGCTAAAAGCATGACTGGCATAAAAGTTCCTCCAGTCATATCCCTTAAATTACGATCAAGTAGGTATCTGATTGGAGGAGCTATAATGTCAATCATCATTTAGCTCTCCTCAGTTCTTTTTAGCATTCAGCTAAGACAACTCCCTGCTTCCTAAAAAGAGTATTTTAAGTAGACCTGATAGGTCCACTTTAAGGCTCATTATTCCTAGTGGAGATTTTTAATAGTACTGGGTGATTATATTTACTGATCTCCTCCTGTGTTGCTTCCTGCTTTATGATAAAACCAATCTTTATTTCTTCTGCTGCAGCATCACAATCATTTTCATTGTCACAACTCCTCTTCAACATGTTGTTTTTTTCTTCTGCACATGCTCAGAAGCAGTTTCAGCATGCACTCTTTTCAGGATTTATTTACATGCTGTAACAAAGTTAACTTACTGGTAACCCACAGAATATGCCTGTGGTCACTTTCACAAATACTGCTCTTTTTAGAGAGAATTTTGTACAGGGAGTTACCATAAACAAATGAGTACAAATCCTAATAAGGTGAAATAAGTATCCTATATTAAAAAAAAATCTCTGTTGTTCATGGTTTATTTTAACGCATTGTATAAAAGTAATGTATTTGACTAAATATTGTAATTTCATACAGGTGTAATACAATGTCAGTGCTTTAAGCACTACAAATAATGTGTATTATTTACATGTAATGTAATAACAAGTAAATGCACCTGTTTATCTTTTAATATGTTGAACAGACAATAAATAGTGGAAAAATGAATGAAGGTGAACGGACAATGAATAAAGATAATCAAAAACTTAGAGGTGAAGTTGAAAGCCTTAAAGAAGAGTTACAGATAATTACAGAAGGTAAGGAAGATGTGTTTGTGCACATGAGCAAATCATATCATAATACGTTTAGTTCCAGTAATTTAATTATTGCTTATCAAGTAACTGAGCTTAATGCACTGGCCCATTTGGAGCAGTTTCATAAAGTGAGCAAATGCGAATAAGGGAAGTGACAAGTGAACAGTGGGGTAAATGACAAACTGCTTCAGAAAAAAATGCCAAGCAGGAACTGAGGAGGAGTAAACAGGGGGTGATATAAAATCATAAATAAGGGAAAAATGCAAAAAAAAAAAAAAAAAAGTGATGGAAATGAGAGACACGGAGAAGAATAAAATGAAAAAGTGGTGAAAAAGTTCATTTGCAAAAAAAAAAAAAAAGTAGGTTGTTTTCTGATGAAGTGAGCAGAATGTCCTCTTACTGGGCTTATGTCCAGCTTGTTTTTATTTCCTGTTCAGAAATCCTCTATCTGCTACTTCCAGACTTTTCTATCTTTCTGCTTTAGGTAGGAGTCATAAGACCCACCCTTAGTCACAGGGTGTGTGTCTCTAGAACTTGTTTCTAATTCTAATGAGAAAGTGAGGGTGCAGCAGGCATTTTGGCAGGATGGTTACTTTTGTCCTGCCATGCTTATTGAGGTTACTCTGCAACATGTTTAAAGGCTGCTCTGTTCATCAAGGAGCCATAAGTTCCTATGTTGTTGACTTGCTTTGCCATCACCATGATTAACCAAACAGCTTTATTGGTTGTTTTTTTCTCTCGCTATTAAGTATGTTCATGTTCTTTCAATAAGTGGATTGGAAAAAAAAAAAAAGACTTTCATTTTCCAACTTTCAGGGACCTTTGTGTCAGGTTGATTGTTAACTAAACAAGTTCTCATGTAGGGCTGTCAGTGTTTGATTTTGTTTTGGCTGAATGTAATCATGTGGTTACATAAAATTCTTAAACTGTAATGTAAAGCCAGTTAAATTGTTGTTTGTAACATTTTCTAAGTGACATAAAAACAAATGCAAGGTCATTGGTTGTTAAAATATTACCATTTGGAATGTTGTGTTGAGAGCAGCAACAGAAATACTTTTAACAGGGTATCTGAGTAAGAGAGGCTCCATTGTCTAGTAAAACATATATATATTTATATGTTATGATTTCCTCACAAACCTTAGTTGTAAACTTGTCATAGGAGCTTTATTGGTTGAAAATAGTCTTCTATGCACGGTATAGGAATATCGTAAAAGGAATTAAACAGGTATTTTGCCTTGTTTTTGGCTGCATGGCAGTTTTCACAGTTTTCTGTGTGGTAACTCTTTGGGGAATTGCGTGACTTGTGGCATATGGCTACACAAACGTTGGTAAAATTGATAGTGCTGTGATCACTGCAAATCACCTGCATGCTTGCTATAACTAATGAGAAAGATGAGTACTGTAGTATTATATGATATTATACTTTATTTGGGCTAACAGTTCATTGTATAAGACAAGCTGTTGAGAGATATTCCCTCTTCCTGAGGTCAGAGCAGTACAGAGCAGAGTACAGAGTACTGCTTTGACCTGATGAAGAGGGAATATCTCTCGAAAGCTTGTCTTAAACAATAAATTGCTAGTCCAAATAAAGTATCTTATAATACTACAGTACTCCTCTTTCTAATTATTCAACTGGACTAATGCAGCTTAAACCATTTTTATGCTTTACCATAACTAGAAATGTTTTGCTATGCAAATAGGCAGTGTTTAAGAAGTACATCTATGTATCAGTCTCTTTCCCATTGTCCATCTAACCAACATACTGTATAGTAGAATAATAAGGCACCATAGTTAACCCCATATAAAAAGCCAAATGAATCAGGTAGGTACATTTTCAAATAAGATCCGTACTTACTTCTTGTGTACAGAGCTGATTGCACTTCACCTTGTAAAATAAAAATAAACACGTTGTAGTAAATTTAAAATATTTGTATCACAAAGGTTTTGCAGTTTCAGCCATGACATCATTATGTAGACAACAGGTTCCCTCTCATTTTTTTAAGAATAGGCTGTACAGATAGATTGTCATATAGGCACGAGGCAACTCAGAATGGCACCTCACTCCTAGTCAGGGGGAATTAATTCTAATTGAGAAGTATTTTTAATAGTCAAGTGTTGATTCTGACATTTATTTTACTTTACATAAAATTATGAAGTCACACACCACTTCAGTTCAGTGTATAATTTAATCTGTGTTTGTTTTTTTAGAAAGCATTGTGGTCAGTGAGTGGGTGTGGCCTAAGGTGCCAGGCATTCTGTGCCTATAAGCTCCTGAGATGTAAATCCGAATCTGATAGTCTGGTTTACCTTTAGAGGAAACAACACCCTGATGTATTGTATTACCTGTAGTTAGATCAGAAATTAAAAGAAAATACACAATTACAGTGAATGTGATAGAATTTCACATATATAAGAAGTCCTAGTTCAGAGAAAAAGCCCAGTCTGGTGGGGTCCCTTTTCCTTCTTTTTAAACCCTTGTCCAGTGTGTTTTGCCCTCAGGGAGATTATATAATGTATAAAAATTGGACTCTCTTAATAACGCTAATTGTAGAAATGGAGTACTGGAAGTGATGTATTACCTGCCACTTCTGGTTGTTCAGTGTTTTCCAGAGTGAATCCAAGTGCTGTGCAATATAACATTCATAAGATTATCAAGAAGATAGTACAATTGATAGGGTAAACAATTCTGCTTTTCAAATTGGCTTGTGTTTAGTTACAAGCCTTACATTTTTTGCATCCATTAAAGACATTAGGGATCTTACCATCCAGCCATTATTAAGAATTCATTATAGCATAATAACAAAAAAAACCTGCTGTTTTTTCACATTAGGGAGAAAATTAATTAACTCGAAAAGGCTTATTTCATCTTTTTGAATTTATTCCCTGTAAATCTCAACTGTTCGGTAAAAATCGATCGATATTTTTCTATTAATTTTTATTGTTCAATACTTTTTGATTGAGTTTTTGATGGAAAGGTAGCTATACTACTAATGTAAAATATGGCTACCTTTCCATTGAAAAATCCAATTGAAAACTCAATTGAAAAGTTTCGATCGGTAAATATCGATCAGTTTTTACCAAACAGCCGAGATCTACTGATAGGCCAAAATTGGCCTTTTCAAGTTTAATAAATTTCGCCCTGGCCTTTCAGACTTATACATTTCTCCCTAGGAATTGTTCAGGGAAAATACCTGATAGGACAGAATCCTGTTGAAGAAAATCCCTATTTTTATTTGGGATATGCCTAATACTTTTCTCATACTTATTAAACTGTGTCATAAAAGTAATCCTCCCATCAAATCTATTTTCTACATTACATTGGCTTTTATTTGTTTCCCCTCTCAGATATTTCAAATTATATTATGTTAATCGAACAAGGTCACTATGAAAGAGGTTTATGATTTCAGTGTGTTAACCATATTATCATCATTGGCAAGTCATGTAAAACATATGAGTATTTTGCCAGTACCTAGTATGTAAGTTTTAGAGCTTCTGTTTCATTTAAACATTTCACAATATAGATAAATAAGGGGTGTTTGTACAGTACATAAATTATGCATGTTTGAAACTAATTTAAAATAAAAATTGACAATTCCAGCACTTTCCAAATCACAAAAGGAAGTCATTGGCTTAAAGAAACAATGCGATGGCCTGACAAGAGAATATGATCGCCTTTTAAGTGAGCATGAAAAGCTACAGGTATGTCTGTTTTCCCATAATGCCAAGTCATCAGTTTTTTTTGTAAAGATTTTTTTTATCAATTTCTGTTGCAATTTTAATGATTTTTTTAAAAAATTACCTCAATGACTTGTTGATGGATTTACCTGTGGTAAGCTGAGAAAAAGGATTCAAAGATTTTGTTCATGCAGCTAAATGAGCAATAAGCAGAACAGTGAGGAAGCTGAACCAACTACACTGAACTGTGTAAAACCAATTACTGGGAAAGCTCTGATTCTCCTACAGAAATGAAATAATCCTAACATGCATTTACTTACTTGTGGGATGAGTATTCCCAGAGGTCCTTGATGGTATAGCTCCCATAATGATATCTGAAGCTCAGCTCCATGATTGGTTAGTTGGGGTGGGATTTCTGTCCTGAATGACCAAGAAGTGGAGCCATTATTCAAAAGCAGTGCTGGGATTGCCACTGGCCGATGCTTATCTTCAGTGGCAGGCAAGTCAGTGGGGAGATTTACTACTGAACCATAAAGTGGTGAACTTTTATTAGTTAACTTGCACAACTGTGCATTGTCTGGTCCAAAAATATGGTAATATCACTTCTGCTCATGTATACACTGGTAGCAAAAAAATAAGATGACAGAACAGATGAGATTAGAAAAACACTGAAAGCAATACAATTCATGAATTCAACTTCAAGTGTGTAAATAACCGTGCCAATCCGAACACAAAATTTTATTTTTTTACAATCATTGGTCTTTTGAATCCAAGTTCAATTTTGCTCTAGGTAGTTAATGCATAAAAAGACACCATAACACTATCTTTATGAATCTCTGAGCTCTGATTGAAAAAAAACCCTTAATGCTCCTTTAAAGGTTCAATAATGTCTTATTTCCATAGTTCCAAGCTGTGTTTTTTGCATACCCCATATTGTCTTACCCATATAGCTCCATAACATCCAACATTTTAAAGATTTTCTGGGTGCTACTGCGCATCCAATACAACTTTATATTCAGAAATGTAATTAAATTATGTGGTACCATTGTGTATGGTTAAGTTTTCTTTCTCATTTCCTTTAGAATGCAACAGATGGAGTACATGAGAAGAAAGACCAGTAACCAATTTTAAGAATAACCCGGAAAATGATGAATGCTTTATTACCATACCACCATCAGCCTTATCAGTGAGAGAGAAACATATGATTTTATACATGTGTAGTTCATGCTGCTAATAAACTTTTAAGGGGGTAATTCAGCAATGTGCGAAGTGAGCTCCGGATCCTTCGCATCACTTCGCATATGCTGTTATGCGCTCGCTGATGGAGCTCACTTCTCACATTGCTGAATTACCTCCTAAGTAGCTATTGTCATAACAATTCTCACAAAGAACTTCAGTCATTAAGAGGAAGAAATCTTCTTGACTTTCTTGTTTTTTTTGCAGTTCAAGCATTGTGCACAGTACAGTTTTTGGCTTATGCTGCCTTTGATTTTGTACCACTTATTAGGACACGTATACAAGTGAATGTATGGGTGTACAGGGTAACAGTAGTTTTTCCATTTTCTTCACCAGTGCTGCATGTGACACTTTGGAATATGTGTAATAATAATTTATAGTAGATAAGAATGCATAAATGTTTCCAGGGGAGAATTGTGTGAAATTAACTACTTCAAAATACAGCTTGTATCTTAAAATGAGATTTGTCAAATATGTGGCAGTGTGTGTTTTTGTACAAGAATACGGCTGCGGTGCTACGGCTGCGATGATCATTTAAATCTAGTAAGTGATATTTTGGATAACTGCAGTTTACCTTGTAAAGGCTGGTACACAGATCAGATGGACAGAACAAACTAACATTTTAAATGCTTTATTCTGCAGTATGTGTACAAATTATTTTCTTGTGCTTAGTTCTACCAAATACGGCTTATTGAATCATGCAGATAGTATGGTTATTCAAAGAAATGGAGTATGCAATTGTTTAAAGAAGAACTAAAGCTAAAAAGGATAAAAAAAAGAGAAATTAAAAACTTACCTTATATTAAGTGCCACCGTTGCAGTCACATGGGTTTCAATGTCATTACGTTCATTGTGGGGCCAATGAGAACAATCCCCGCAATGAGCGGGATGATGTTGAAACCTATTTTCATACGCTGACAGAGCTTCACACTGGCTCCTGTGTCAGCTGAAGCGCTGTGAGCTCTGCCTCAGGGAAGACAAACTACAGTCCAGATGAAGCTGCGACTGCAACGGTGGAACTTAATATAAAGTAAGTTTTTAATATCTCTATTTTTTTTTTAACTTTAGTTCTTCTTTAACTTTTCTTTTTTGGAAAGTGTGTTCACACTTTTTGAAACAGAAAAAAAAATCTTTCAGAATTAACATGGTATCTTACACAAAATGTTTTTTTTTTGTTTGTTTTTTTAAGGATAGAGTGCATAAAAAGCATCGCTTCCCAAATACTGTGCATTTTTTTCTATAATTACAATGACTTTTTAGCTGCTTTTTAAATTCATGCTCACAAAAAGTTCCTCACAATTTAGATGTTTGCACATTTGTACTGAATGTGAATGTGGAGCTCGTTTCTGTTATCAGGAAGTTGTTTTTAAGAAATACAGGTGTTAACAAACGAGTAAAATGTGAAAACTGCAGTAATTAATGTTTACAGAGACTGATTAATATTGAAGAGTAGGTGTGGTACTGTCAGACTACATTTGGATAGAGGCCTTTTATCTTTCAACTCTTTGCTTTTTGTTGTACCAAATACAACAAAGTTGCAATCTTCTAATTAGGGTCAAAAGAGTGCACAAATAAGATGCTCTTTATATCTATGTGTGTTTTTGGCTTTACTGAATTATATAATTTTTTTTTTTTTTAGTTAGAATTATGTTATTAATATTATGCCAACAACCAGGATGCCAGTTTTGAGTTTGTGGATCCTGCCCTTGGTAAAACACCAAAACAAGTTTTATAAATTCAGATTTGAAATTTTTGCATGTTATCTTATGTTAGAGGGACACTATCATTAAAATAAAAGTTTTGTTCATCTCTGACAGCTGCTTGTAATGTTTAATATAGCAGATCAGCATTGGGAAAAAAACTAATTATCTAAAAAATGTTATATGCACTTCTGTGTTCTGTTTGATTTTCATTCTCTTTTGTAACAAAACACACCAGTCCTTTATTTTACATGTTGACTAAACCAACGGAGGGCTGGACTTTAAATAAACCTATGAAAATCCCTATGCACACTGCACATATCTTATTTTAAAGACCTAAAGTAAGAAAATAAAAAACAAGTTTTAAAATACTTACCTTATACTGAGCCGATTGATGACAGTCACAGCATGAGCTGTGCTATAATTAGCCGGCTCCTGATGCTTCCCTTGAAGCCTCCTGCACAGCGTGCTGGCTGACATAGAAGCAGCTCCTTCTTCTCCTTCCCCAGCCTCATACATCATCATGCTCATTGCGGGGAGCATTCTCTTTGGCCCCCGCATTGAACGTGATGGTGTTTAAGCCCTGAAACACCCAAGGTGTAACGGGTGGGAGGAGCTGCGGCGCTGGCTTTTCAGTCAGCCAGCGCTGTGAAGAAGTGTCGGGGGAATCATCACGAGCCAGCTAATTACAGCACAGCTCATGCTGTGACTGTAATCACTTGGCTCAGTATAAGGTAAGTATTTTAACTCTCTTTTTTATTTTTTTTAGTTTAGTTCTCCTTTAAAGAAAAAAAATAAAAAGGGAACAAATACAATATTTAAAATAAACTTTGCTGTCTGCCCCGCAACCCCCCTCC
>WMED01026910.1:0-10728 GCA_019650415.1 Pipa parva | reverse complement strand
TACTATGGGTAGGTCACCCAGAGGTTACCTAGAGGGATGGATGGATGCTCTTATTAATTTACAGAATGCAGAGGAATAACTTTAGGAATGTTCTGTTTAGTCTATGGTTTGTTTGTTTTTTTTTTTTAAATACCAGCCAGAGAGGCACAACAATCACAAAATCCTGTCACAAAACATGGTTTCTATTGTTTATACCACTGCAGCAGAAAGAGATAGCAAGTAAAGGTAGACAGCATAAAAGAAAAGAAAATACTAAATGATGAAAGGAAAGTAAATAAATAGGGATGAATAAGGCATTACGAAAAAAAAAAAAATATGAAAGGGGACTTGTGTAATTAAAGTATCTACTTAAGTCAGAAATAACTTTGGACATTTGAATTAACTGTATGAAAAAGAAAATGTAAAAAAGAGATCTTTCTAGCAAGTGAGTACCACTCGGTATATATAGGAACTTGCTATTCATAAAAATCCACTGCAACAATAATGAAACATCTGTGCAAACAGATCATGTTGTAGTAACATACACCTGTGATGTACATTTTGATACAATCTACAGCAGAATCTGGAGTAGTGCAGGGACTATTGGGTGACCCCCCTCCCCCAATATATGTAGGGTCTTTACACACAAATGAGGAATACCATACAATCAAATATGTCCCCATATAGGTGAAACTGATGATACTCCATGCTTACATTTATTCACAACTAAATTACCAGCACAAACATTTTAAGTCACGCTCTGGCAGCTCTGATACATTTCAGTCTGTCGTCGTTGCACGTAGTTGATTTAGCTGGACCTCAGGTTTCATTCATTGTCTTGCAGTAGAAGAGGCTGGTGGCCCATTCATCAGCAGTACCCTCTTTCCAGTATAGTCCTTGTTATGGCTAAATTCCATTGTCCCTTTGTCAGCAGTCACAAATCCATGATAAATTCCGTATAACACTGTAGTTAATAACAGCAGCACCAAATATCACATTAATCTTGCTATTTGTGTCCTCATTATTTGCATTGATAATATGTGAAAGGTTCATTCTATATATCAGAAACGTGTACCAATAAATATTGAACCTGTCATGCTTTTGGCTTTAGTAATGCAATTTACATAAAAGAGTGAATAACATTTAAATGTGCTAAACTGCTCATGGATACACAATAATCAGGGATTATTCAACAATCTCAAGGATAATGGTGTTATTATTTGCTTGTTCTTTTTTGCCCATTGCATTCATTACCAGCCCAAAACATCCTTATCCGCTTTTATACTTTGTATGTTCATTTTCTTGACACTGCTGGTAGCCATCTAAAACTAGCGCCTTTACATTAAATAGTAAAATTGTAGAATTGTGTTTCTGTTTTTATTTTGCCCCGTTCGACATCAAAACCAGACTCAAAGCACATAAAAGGACGGCAAAAAACAACAACAAAAAAATCTAAAAATAAAATAACGCAGCCTGAAGTTCATTAGCACAACTGAAAGTGCTGGGAGAGAAAGTGAATGAAACATCTTCACAACCGGTTAGACAAAACCAACATGAACACATATGACACACATCATAGGTCCACAAAGAAAAAAAAAAAAATGCCATTTTGAGAAATATGCACACGTAAATACTAGGGCCCTAATTCACCATAGTGCGAAGTGAGCCGCGAAGCGTTCCGCTCACTTCACATATGGTATTATGCGCATGCTGATGTCCTGCACGCGGACATCAGCATGCGCATTAAAGGGATTCCCCTCCCGGCGAAGAGACTGGAGTGCTCTCGCCGAGACTGAAATTCCTTTAATGCCCTCGCTGATGTCTGCGTGCAGGACATCAGCATGCGCATAACACCATGGGCAAAATTTACTAAGGGCGGATTTAATCCGCCCGAAGTTAATTCCTGCCCGCATGTGCGGTATTTTTACCGCACGTGCAGTATTCCGATCAATTTGCGATCGCAATTCTGATCGATTTGCAATTGCACGATCGGAATTGTGCTCGATTTGCGATCGCACAATCGCAAATCGATCGGAATACCACACATATGGGCAGGAATTAACTTCGGGCGATCGTTTCGCCCTTAGTAAATTTCGCCCCATGTGCGAAGTGAGCCGCACGCTTCGCGGCTCACTTCGCACTATGGTGAATGAGGGCCTAGATGTTTAAGGCTGGTCGAAATGTCTTTAAAAAAAAAAACATGGCCCTCAATTTGAATAGTAATAAATAAATCTTTCTAATTCTTATAATTAGGCCTGTGAAAATGTTGAAGAACCCTCGTGTAAGAAAATAAGACCCGCTAGCTTAGAATTACAAGCCTGGATGGCATTTACCTTTTTTTTTTCACATGTATTGTGCCTTCCCAAGCCATTATGAAAGAGATCTGGCCTCTGCTTGCGTGTAACCAGTAATGACAACCTCTTTGCAGTTATCTGTGTGCAAACAACCAGAGACATTCGGAACTCTATTACAAGATTTTAGCACATGATCAAATATTCAGTTCATCTAAAAAAAAAATAAAAAATAAAAAAAAACTGAAGTAATGTTGAGGAAGAAAATAAAAATAAATAAAAATAAAAGCAAACTACTGGCAGGACAACTGATTAGCAAATGGTGCAATGCCAAGCGTTATTTATGTTCAGAGCTATTTAGAAGCTCCAGGAATCTGCCACATTGCGTTGATATGATGTGTAGACGAGATGGCCCAATGCAAACGGTCTGATCTGTTACACTGCGAGCGATAAAGACAGGATTCCAGAGGTCTTCAGAATGGATCAGAAACTCACAATAATGAACGGTCAATGACGTGTTATCATTTGGAAGCACATTGGTATAGCTATATATATATATCCCTGAAAATATATGTGATTTTTAAAATATACTGGCCAGTTGATCCATTTTTTTTTTTTTTTTTTATTGCAAGGGGAAAATTGTCAGTCAGTAGATATGCAGAAATTTCACATAAAAATGAAGGTAAGAATTAATCTGCTGACATTTATACAGATATAGTAGTAGGGCTAGATGACAATGGGCCATCACCAGATCCTTTGAGGTTTTTTTGTTGATCTACAGTTCCCAGCATTGAGATTCTGGAAGCTGTAGTTCATCAAGTGAAGTGCTACAAATGTACTTCTCTGGTCAAGATATAGGCTACAGTTACTGTTGGGTTTTTCATTCACCAGGAGGAAAAAGAAGGCTGGAATAAATTCAATTTATTTGACTGGTTGTGGTCTCCTTTATAATATAGATGGAATGGGAGATCGTGACCGTCTTAGAGGACAAGGTGAGCTGTACGGTGATGTTACTGGAGACAGTCTGAGAGCATTGCCTGCCAGTCCAGCTATGTTGTTTAAGCTTCTGGATTTCTCATATCCTTTCACGAAACAATGCACAGACATCGGGTTGAATTCAGCCAGAAAAAGACAAAGACAAACAGTAAGATGAAATGCAATCAATTGTGATTTGATCAGAAAGTTCTTTGTAGCATATAATGAGAAGCTGAGACAATTTCTAGCTGATGTGAATCTACCCCATCATTTTAAATTCATTGCAGGCATCCAATGAAGCACTGATAAATTAGTAGTAATATTTCTGTTAACAATTGTATCAGCGGCAGCTTTTTTTTTTTTTCTCCTTTATATTTTTTTTAAGCCAATAAAATTGTGTCAGCTGAAACATGATGTAATGTTCGTTTACATGAAAAAAAAAAAAAAAAAAAAAAGAATATATGAAAATAACACATTAAATAATGGAAGTATGATATTTTTCTTAAAAGATGCTTTATTGTAATAAAAAAAAAAAAAATGTCTATAGAGCAGGGATGATAAACCCTGGACTGGTCCTGATTATCACTCCAGTGTCCTTGGGGAAAACAGCATGAGATGGAGCTGTATTAAACGCACGAAGTCTGAGTCCTATCCATTCCGAGGCCATATTTACTGAAACCTATTCAACCAATTGATTTCACCCCCTTTCGCTGTCAATTTTTGTTTCTCTGTATATTTCAATTCCCCTGATTTACAAAGGATGAATAAAAACGTTGCCCCATCAAAATAAATAGTTATCGATAAATATCGATCTGTTAACTGGGGCAACACTTGGCAATGCTTTTCTATGAGGGTTTCTTCCATTACATCACAGATCGATATCGATGTCTCTTTTCAATGGAGAAATATTTTGGACTTAGGCTAAATGACAGGACCAGCTCCATAGGGAATAATGGGTATATGGCAGCCTGAGGGTGGAGAATTTTTTTGGGGTGATAAAATGGTTTTTGAACACTTTAATAAATAGGAGAAAACAGCAGAATTGTTAAATATAGGCTGTTTCTCCTGCATTTAGTAGTCAAAAAACCTGTTTGACTTTAATAAATGTGCCCATTTAATAGTGTAAGAAATATTGAATCACCATTGAAACTAAGTTGAATGTACGCAGTATGCAGGCCTGGGCATTCAATAAGCGTTTTCTCTTTCCTCCAAGCTCACACAGCCCTGCTCTGTAAATCACTTCATTTCTCCTTTAATATTTTACACTACCATTATGATTTTGGTAGTTCACAAAGACATGTAATGATATATTTATCTGGGTAGGCTGCCATTGTTTACATGTGAAATTATTCAGCTGAAGACATTTAACCACAATAATGAAGCATACACTATCATATGGCATCTTATCAATGTTATTACTTCCATTTTCATTATTGTGGTCTGTAAATCTGCATTAAAATAAATGATTACTGGAAAATGTGTCCAACCATTTAATTTTACAGTTTGGAGGGACAGTATAGAGTGAAGAGATTCGATATACAGTGGGTACGGAAAGTATTCAGACCCCTTTAAACTTTTCACTTTGTTTCATTTCTGTGTTCTTTTTCCATCAAGGTGGGGTGCAGAGTGTACTGTACATTAATGAGCAGAAAAAATCAATCTTTTTTAATCTTACTAAAATGACTGCAATGAAACAAAGAGTGAAAAATTGAAAGGGGTCTGAATACTTTCCGTACCCACTGTAAGTATACAAAATGGCATTTTATATTCCAGCGGTGAAATTAATATTGTAACCATTAAAATAATACGACATGACTATATCTAATCGCTCGGTACTTATTTAATCATCACATTTAAACTAGTTTCTGAATTAATAAAGTTTGCAGGACGAACAAAGATGTTACTTTACAGATTTTGGGGGTTATTGACGAAAGTGAGAACTGAACTGTCGAAGTGAATTCTCACCACTTCGAGTTGCCCACACCCTGATTCTCTACTCCTTATTCACTAAACAGCGGATTCCCATAGTAAAGTCACGACCGCAACAATACTCCCATAATGAAGTTGTGTTTGCGACAGTAGCCGTCTATTGAGTAATGTGCGACCGTTGTTAGATGGGGCGTTTACACAATTCAGACTTTAGTCAATAACCCCCAAATACTGAAAGCCCAAGAATTAGTCACTAAAATGAAAATAAAGACATATAGAATATATTTACATATCACTTATTTCATGCTGTGTCTCTGTAAGAATTTTTTTACCAAATATTTAAAATTTATGCTGCAATACTAATATTTATGCTGCTACTAATATTTAAAAGTACTGTACAAACTGTGGCTCTAAAACAATTTTGTGTTCGGGTGCCTCTACAATTTTAAAGTGTAAGTAAACCCTATTTATAAAGTTTGCCCCATTAAAGTATTGTAAAGTGTAAAAACGATTAGTAAAATCCTCTCTCACCTCTTCACTCTGCAGCACTTGTAATCCCTCTGTAAAATGTTCCTCCTTCCTGTAGTGGAGAAGGCCATGCCCCCTCCCCTCACATTCTCTTCTCTTAAAATCCGGACACAGATAGTGTCGGAATTCAGTGCCTAAGGGCTTAGCAGTGAGAGGAAAGTATCATATTACTAAGCATGCACTAGCAGAATGAGTCATTGTGAGACCTCATTAGGGTGCGGGGCTTCGCGGCACTATTACAGAAAACAAGTACACACAGAAATGCAAGGGAGAAAGGCTACAAGATTAAGAGGTGAGAACTGAAAAACACAAAATCATTTTTACTTTTAAATGTTTAAGTTTATGTTTCTACATTATAAATACTGTATATGTATAGTTTGGTCAATAACTTTACTTACACTTTAAATATGCATTTCGTATAATGTTTTGTGATTCTTTAATTTTAAAATAGAACAGTTCTAGTGTCATAAAATGAAAGCACAGGAGAAGCAGGTTCTCTCAGCTGATGTCAGACCTGCAGTAGAGTGTATAAGAATGAAAATAACAAGTGCTGGCACTAAACATCATGCACAGGCAGCAGTATCCATCAAGTGAGATTGTTCAAAAAGAAGTAGGTGGTGGGGGGGAATACAGCTTAGTTTTACAGAGTTTAACATGTTCATGTGAAAGTGTCAGGGATGACATCAGTGGAGACCAACAGAGGGAAGAAGAAGCCATGTCACTGGTTGTGCCAGGAACAGTACTAGAGGCAGCTATACCTAGTGGGATTATTTCCAGAACACCCCTATTTCAAAGGGATGAAGGTGGGATAAAATATTTTGTGCAGAGTGGAAGATTGAATATTATACACAAAAAAAAAGTATTGTTTAGGAGGAATGGTGTGTATTTAATTGGGCTTGAAATTTGAAACATTTCATCCCAGGAACTATAAGGTCATCTGCTTTTTTGACTTTACTCTGGAAGTTGGTCTGTGACAAAGGAACATGGAGATAGAGAGACAAGTAGTAGATTGGCTATTAGACACAAGAACATGGTTTATGTGACTGAAATAGCATTTGATATTAAAGGATTACAAGGTGGCAGAAATATCTGGATTATCGATTTACAGTATGAAACTTCTATGGCCACTTGCCTGTAGGGATCAGAGGATGGCTCTAGTTTTAATTTTGTGAACATGGGTTATAGTTTGTTGTGGTAAAATTGTAAATAGAATAGGCTATCTGACAATTAACTTGCTAAATAAGATGGATTTGGCCTTGTTATATCCAACCGCTGCATTTGTTACTTTTTCTAAGTGGATATTTTGATGCAGAACTATTTATCAAGGTGTTCTCAGTCCTTTCACAATAACATATACTGTAGCTGAAATCTTAATTGGCTCCTATATTACGATTATTTTGACTGAATAAAAAGGTTTTGTCATTTGCAAAACTAATGTACATTGTTAAGGAAATCATTCTATACCCTGTATTGTTAGTATGAATATTAAAGGTAAAACACTATGTTATAAGAAATTTACAACACATTGGAATCCAAAATGCAATTCAATAGAGTTATGGTTGGGTTGTTGTGTTATCAATCATCATTCTAGCTATTGGCTGTAGGACTTTTCAGCAGAAGATTGGGTAAGGGAAAAGTGAATAGCGGAGTTGAGAATGAGTAGTTTCTTTGGTGAATCTGGGTCTTAGTCATTTCAGTATAAAAGGTTTATAGGATATAGTATCGGATTCAAGCAGAGTTTAAAAAGCTGAGTTTCCCAATGATCTCTTTGCCGCACACATTCCACAGGTTCTTTAAAAGGATCCAATAATGTGTGAGGCAAGAGGAAGATGGAGCATCATTGATTGCTCTATGAGTGAGGGTTAATTTTTCAATCATGATATTGTTCATTATTCTGCTTCATGGTGATAGATGAAAATAGTTCATCCAGGGCAATCAGTTTATCAATTAATGTGGTTAACTATACTTAACTACTTTAAATAATTGATCAACCACACACAAGAAGATTTACAATAATTATGATGCCTATTGAATCAGTCTATATGCATGCGGTCACCTTCTCTTCCATTACCAGGTATTTTCAAATGTTATCAGATGACTGTCCTTTAAGCAATGGAGCTGGGAAACCTCCTAATGTAACTGAGAATCTGGACACATTGAAATAAAATTTTGTAATGTCACTTTAGGCATTGAGTTATATCTGGTCTCACTCTGACTAGGAAATGAGAAATAATTTTGCAGTATGAACTGGTGAATGCCGCACAAAATCTAGGAAACTGTACAATGATTTGTTAAATCAATGATTTTCACCTATTCTGGTTATTTATTTACTTTTTGTCATATCTAAAGAATTCATAGGGGGTTATTCACTATGGTGCGAAGTCGACTGTCGAATTCGCAAACAGTGGATTCCCATAGTAAATCTGCTACAATTTCCCCATTGTAAAGTCGCGACAATTTTTTAATGATAAGATTGCGACAATTTTCCCATAATAAAGTCGCAACTGCAAAAATATTCTCATTATAAAGATGCGACTGTGACAGTAGCAGTCTATTGCAACTGTCTTTATCTGGCGAATCCACACCTATACACAACAATTCGGACTTTAGTGAATAACCCCCTTACTGGTTTTTTTTTTCCAATCTAGCATTGTTCCCATTCTGGAACTGAATCAATATATTCAATACATAAATACATGAACAGTGTAAGAAAAATATTTTTAAAAAAATAGAGAAAAATCAACTACTGTTATAATTTTATCAACAAACTGAAAACTAGGCCAATAATAAAGAATCAGAACTGTCTTTTCCTAAAAAATGCCTTAAACCTACACAGATAAGACTGCCTTAAAGCTCCATAGATGTGAGGTTTCTCTAATGATAAAATTATTCATCTTCATTTTAAAGAATTAGAAACTAAGGTCTAGAGTAGACCTTTGACGTTGGATATAGTTCGTGAGCAATTTTACAGAGTAGCCTAAATAGTTTTACAAATTTAGCTTACATGTTGCCAACAAGATATTCACAAAGTCTAATTTTCAGTTCCTAATTTAATTGGTTTAGACCATTTTTTAAAACTCTGGGTTATCAAGAACCCCAACAGGCCACATTTTGAAGAACCCAAACAATTAGTTCAGTCCTGATTCCAATCAAATAGATTAACACCTATGCACGATTAAAGAATGCCTTAAAACATGGTCTGTTGTGATACTGAAAACCGAAGGTGAGAAAACAACCAAGTTTTCCTATTTTAAGATACTATTTTGTGACATGGCAGACAAAATAAGAAAATATCTTTTCTTGAAGATATCTACTTTAATCTTTTTACTCCAAATTTCTATTGGTATGTTTCATAATTTAATATCACTTTTCATTAAAATACATGCTTAAGAAAAATGGCAAATATGTAATTTACTTATGAATGTGAATATAAAAAACATTTAGACAAAAACGTAAACGTGGGACATAGATGATTAGACAATCACATATAATGCCATGCAGCTTATCAGCAAACGGTATTTGGAAAAGTTGAAAGAAAAAAACAATAGCTTAACACTACATCGAACAAAATACAATCATTATTAGAAGTATTAGTAGCTCAAGGTTTACTTATCAAGTTGCATTTGCTAAATTAGATATGAAATTTGCACCAAGCAGCCATAGTGCACCAAACACCATGATATTTCTGTCAATAATTGTGCATCAAATAAAAATGTTTTGTTTTCCTGAGAAAATTTTAAAAAAACTTTACAGGAACAAGTATAGGCAAGTATAGCAAATGGGATTCATTCCAGAACACCCCTATTTTAAAGGGATGAAGTTGGGAGAAAGACTAACTAAAATATGTTGTGCGGAGTGAAAGTGGTTATTACGCACACAAAAAATATATATATATGCGCTCAACCTTGCTTAAGAGGGATGGTGTTTGTTAAATGCTGCATATTTTCAACATTTCCCAAAAACAGTGACAGTGAACAGAATGCTGAAAAGGTGACATCATTCACCAGCACAGTCCCCTAAAGTGACAACGTCAATGAGTGACATCATCGCACCTGCGTCGGGGAAGGAGCGCTCCTTCACTGTAGGCCACGGATCCGAACTTAAAACTGTCAGGTCGGGTCCGCGGCCTGCACTGAAGGCAGCGGTGATGACGGTGCATGTGCCCTGTCTGGCATACATGCCATACGTTTGCCATCACTGCCCTATAGGAACAAAGGAGCAATCTGCTGTTTTTTACTTTGCCCTGGTTGGTGTTCTCTGATAGGAACACAAATAATTGGGTTTTCATATTGTTTTACAACCATTACTTTTTCCTGGTTGACTAAAAATATCTGTAGTTAGATTGTTAAAAAAAAAGCCAATTTATATTGCTAAACTATGTGCAAATGCTCACATCTTGATTAATAATACCTTTTTAATTATACATTTTAAAATAAAAATATCAGATTAGGCATTTGTGGTAATAAAAAAAAAGATAAAATATTCATACCTTTCCGAATCCCTCCATCGGTATTGCACGCATAATCACCTGTGGTCAACAAAAAACAAGTTCCTGTTCTTCTGCTTTTATCCCTGGTGCTAGAACGTCTTATTGGATATCGCTCACCGGGTGAAAGAGGTTGATCACTTCCTGAACTGTCTTCACCTGGTAATATTAGCAAAGCGCCATGCCAATTTCCAATAAATAAATAAAAACATATTAAAATAATTAAACTTACAGTTTATGTAAAATATTGCAAATACTTGGTGATACCTTTTTTATTGGGCTAACAGTTAAAAAAAAAATATCTATATTGTGACAGGAATGCGGGAGTGCAGGTGGAAGGTGTATATGTTTCACCCAGATTCCTGACATATGTATGGTAAACCTAGGGGTTTAATTAGGCTGCAGCTGGGATATCAGCTGAGGGAAGTTAAAAGGGCAGGTGTGCCTGAGTAACTGGCTCTTAGTTGGGAAAAGGAGCTATGTGTGTGAGAGCAGCAAACAGAGCCACAGACTACTACTCTGTGATACAAAGGGTAAAGT
>WMED01026909.1:0-10728 GCA_019650415.1 Pipa parva | reverse complement strand
CTATTAATTAATTAATTTTTCTATTGTAAAATATTTCTCATGTATGTATGTTTAGGTAATAAAAAAAAAAAAAGAAAATTAGAAATAAAGAGGCTGATAAATTTATAAATACCAAGGCCAATGTGTTGCTGGGATTTTTTTTTAATCTATTTAAATGACCTACATCAGATACCGTAGACACATTTACACTTAGGAATGTGTTGTATTACAGATTTGATTAAACCGATTTTATGCTCAGCGTGTATAGTATAAGGTGTGGCTTTCTGTATCGGTTGCTATAAGTAAAACTGCTTTACTGACTGTTCTAGATTTCTCCCATATTTTGTCTCATTTTAATAGCTCGGTAAACCTACTCTGACCTTATTCCTTATGGAGGAATGAAAGTTTGATATCTATCGGCATCAAAATGAATGATTACTGTCATCGGTTGACCTCGTTTTTTTTGTAAAGAAAAAAACTAAGAATTTACAATATAGATTTTTATCATTTTTTTCAGACTCACTATTTGTCCGTTTTGATTTTAAAATGATGAAATCATCAAACAGTATGCTGTTTATTTTGTACAGTATTTTATACAGTAATAGGCAAGACTCCATACCTAGACATTTATTCTAATTAAAATAAAATTCATTTAAGAAAACAGACACGTACTATACGCTCGACTGAAGCATAAAATCCCAGGTAAAATACTGGTTACTTTTTCATTTGGTTTTTGAATCAGTTTTTTTTTCACCCAGTTATAAAATTTATGACATTTAAAAAACATTTAAACATTTTTTTAAAAATCCTCATATTTGCGTTTTTTTTAATCGTAAGTGCATATTGAACGTTATGTGAATGCTTTGACATGATTTCAATTTCAATTTGATTTTGACATCTCATATTTATGATCACGAGAATCTTAATGAATGTATTGAATTTACCAACCCAGATTTACACGGGGACTGTTGTTTTTCAATCAATACGACTGAAACAGAAGTTGAATTCTGAAAGTTGTCTAAGTGCTACAAGACTATTCTTGCATTGTAGAGTGGGTAATTGAAGGGCTTGGATTATTACTTTGAACTTTTACATTGAATCCGCACCAATGTTTCCAGCAGTAGTGAACATCTGCACAAGGTGTTTTGCTCATTTTGTCCTGATTCAGCTTATATACAGGGTGCCTTAATATATTTAAAGCCTTAATAAAAACATGTAATAGATTTGTTGAAGAATTTAAAGAAACACATCTATTCTCACAAAAAACATCTATTTTTGCAGGAACTGCTATATCCATATTTAAAACAAAATATATTAGAATATTATTTTCATAATATATACAGACGTATAAGCACAAAGTATTCTTCCATTCTGTAACATTATTTAGACTTAAAAAAAAAATTTACACTTTTGTTATTTGCTCAGTCCACACTATATAAAGACTTTAACTGGCACATAGAAGTCTAGTAATTAGCTTATTTAATATTATAGTTATTTTAATACCTGGGAACTTTATAACAGTCTGAGATTTGTTAAACAAGGAAACCGTTGACTCAATATAACATTACCCCCCCCCCATCCTGTCCAGTTTATCATTACCTTCTGGTCTCATGGAATACATTGAAGAGTACAATCAAATAATATTCCGTTTTTAGCTTTGAGGAACAATTAAGACGCAGATATTGTAAGATTCCTGTTAGAACAAAGCAACCTGGGGAAAACTCTTAGATATATTATAATCAGCGGGAAAGAATGGTCACTGTTACTTTGGGATGCCTGACCTGAAATCTGGACAAACAGATCCGAAGATTTGGATCAATCTCTCGCAGTTCCCAGGTAATGTTACATTATGACAAATCTAAATTGATGTCATAATCTTATTATTAAAATTACATTTCAAAATAATTTTTAAATGATGTATGATTTTAAATCATACAGAATTATAAGGTAGAAAATGGTATCCCTAACAAGCAAGAAATAACAAATACCAGCAATACATATTTGACCACATTTGTCATTATATCTAGTTCGATATTTTAAATCCCTGGTGCTTTACTTTGCATGCACATGTTATTCTTTACCATAATAAACTTATTTGAAATAAATCAGCACTTAGAAACAACAAGCGATTGTGAGACTGAATCATTTGATTTTACTGTCCCAATGCATAACCCTACAAGGGATGATTGCGTTTGACTTCATTTAGACAAGGCCTCATCCCGGTTGTATTGTAAATCAGTGAACAATAAAGTTATGGATATGTGCAAAAGAAAAAAAAGCCAAATCTGAATGCAAAAAAAAAACAACTTAAAATAAAAGGCGTATTTATTTGTGGTTGTTCAGCATAGATGCAGCTTTTGAAATACAAAATTGTTTCTGAATTATAGTTATGCTTGATTGATCTTAAAAAAAAAAAAAAGGCCATGCGTGCTTTTTATTAAAATCGATCTAAAAAAAATAATGATTTTTAGTTGAATTACTTTTGAGCAATAAGGGATCATATTTATTCATCTTGTTTCCCTACAAAACCAAATGCTGACCTTGTTAATGCAACTTTATGCATATTTCATGCTTCCTGAATGCATGTTTCTAGCTACACGTACCTATAGCCTTGTTTGACGTAGGAAGGGTTTCATGTCAGCTGCAGAGACACAAAACAATTATGTACACAGTGTTCCGTACGGGGAAGGAGCTGGAATTCTCAGTCTACACTTCATTTGAGTGAAAGCACTCGTTTTCTTGCATTAGAAGAAGACTGAAAGAATATTTATTTTCAAAGCATTTCTACAGTTAAAATGATCATGTAACTTTCACATGATCAGCGTGAATGGAAGATGTTTATCTACATTTCAATGAAACTTAATGCTAATACTTAATATCAATGCACAGATCTGAAAATCAGAGGCCCCTCCGTCACAAGTGGAACAACGGGGCAGGATAATTTTGCTCACCCATGTCTCAGATGGCTGCATTCATTTCTGCTCTTCCTGTACCATGCCATTCCATATGCCCCCTCCTCCTCTGTTAAATCCTTACCTCGGACCAGGATCCGTCGACAGTAATCAGCTTCTCCTGTGGACTGGCCGTCCTGAACATCTTCCTTGGATGAGCCGGGGCTAGTGGTGGAGGTCACGGGAATGTCTTTTAGAGTGTGGCCTCGTAGAGAGCACTCCAGATCAGTTCTCGTTCCTTTGTCTCTGATTCGATCTGAACAAGAAGTGGCTGATTTGCCACACAGTGGGCTTCTCTCATCGGACACTCCATCGCCCATACTAGTAGCTTGATCAAACATTAAGAGAATCCCTTTAACCTGCCCCCTCCTGTCAACACTTCCAAAAAAGACACCCAAATAAACACAAATAAACAAGCCACGACTCATGCAGGCAGAATTCAGCAGCCAAGTGCACATAGGACGCCAGAGGTACCACACGAATATTCCGGAAAATTTCTTGCCATGGCTGTATGCTAGCGCAGGTTCTCCTCGACAATTCAGTTCCTTATATTTATTTTACATTGGTAGACACCAAACGAGCTCATCCAACTTAAAAATACATTACTACCAATCTAATTCATATATGCCACAAAATAATAAAAAGTATATCGTTGCGTGCAAAATATAATTCCAAAATAATGTTTCTGAGGAGGTGAAGGTCTTGGGTTTTTATTTTTTTTTCCAGCCAAATACGATTGAGAATGAGTTTACATTAAAAAAAAAAAAATGTAAAAAAAAAATAAATAGATAAAAAGACAATTCAGGTTCCCGAATATGTTTTTTATAAGAGTTCAAACTTTTAAAGTTCTAATATTCCAGTGGTCTGGGAGACCCAATATATATATATATATATATATATATATATATATATATATATATATATACATATAAATATGTGTATATATATATACATATATATAATAATGAGTTAGTTTTCCACAGCCTGTTCCGTATTATCTGTGATCAAAACCGCTCGTCTTGTTCAGGTACAAAATCCTCTTTTGCATTGGCCTGACAGGTTGCACTTTCAAATATGATTGCCTCAGTGAGAGATCAATACCACTTAAAAAAAAAATATAAGTATATATATTTTTGGAGGGGAGAGAGGAGGGGATAGAGGGAAGGCAAAGGGGGGGTATGGAGTAAAAGGGGCGGGAAGACGCAAGATTAGCGAAGCCAATGTTCAACTCCCATTTCCTACCTCCTAATTTGCTTTTCTGATAAACTAAAAAGAATACCTTGGGATCACGGCGACACAAATACTTCTGTTCAGAAAAGAGGTAGGTAGGAGGCATTTTTAAATTGAGTGCTTACCGCAACGTAATTTCCTGCTTGTCAAATGCCTGCCATTGATTGGTAAACAATGAATCTATTTAATGGCAGGTACTTGAATACTCAGATAGAAAAGGGGGAGTGGTGGGTAAAAGGGAACGTGGAATATTTGCATTTTTGAGTTAATTTGTTGCTTTTTTGTTTTTGTTTTTTTTAATCTTTTTAAAAATAGGCACGGTGACAATTTAATGCATGGCAATGATGGTAAATGGGAGTCAAAAATGTAAACAAATGCCTAAAAAGATATGTTTAATGTGAATTATCAGTTTAGGTAGTCTATTACTCAAGCCTATATATATATATATATATATAATAATTTATAAACAGTGATCTAGGGCTGCGCTCAGCTATATGTGCGCGAGTATAAGATATTTCTACTTTTATGACATATGAATGCATCTAGTCATAGTAGTTACTTTTTAATATATATTTTATTAGTGTAATTTGTTGATAGGAAAGAGGGTAACAATAAACAAGCAGTGAAACCAAATTAATAACAGACATATATAGGAATAGCTGAAATAATTTAGTATAGTAAACAAGGATAAATAAGGAGATGGGTCCCTGTCCTAAAGAACTTACAATCTAATTGATCTATCTTTCAAACAGAGTGCATGTCCATCTTAATCATCTAACTATGATCTATGAATTCATTAATCGATCAGTCTGTAGCTCCGAAAGCTATGTTTTTATTAAATAATCTTTTTTATAGAGACAATCAAATTGACTGAATTAAAATTTCTCAAAAGATTTCATTTGGAATTTGTTTTTAGAGTGATTTACATGCAGTTGTAGCTGTTCACGCTCTCAGAGCTCACTAAAGCATTTACTTACTATTATTAAACAATTAATAAGAGTAAATTAAAATAGTAATATATGTTTCTCCAAGCGCTCTCAGAAAATGCTTATGCAACTGTAACTTATTGAAAAGTGTTGCATTATAGTAACTACGCCTTCATTTTATGTGACAGAGGTTGAAATGCATAAATATACTAATGATAATACCTACAACTTTCTTTTTCTAAACATACTTAAATAGTTAACATGTGTCTTGGTTCCACCTTCCAGCCTTAGCACTTACCTTGTTTTTAACTGAGATTCCTATATATTATTTTCTCTTCGAGAAAGAGTTTATCCTCTGGCGAACAAATTGAAAAGTGGATAGCACAGAATTTAAGAACTCCTTCAACCAGTCAGACGAAATAGTTTGTGGGTTGCAACCTAAGAATCCAAAAGCCCTCATGGCTCCTCACATCTTGTGACTGTTTGCTAAGTTTTACATTATCTTTAGCCCTAGAGGTTTAAAAAACACACAAAAGATTTAAATGAACAAGTTTGTTAATTGGATATGCTTGTCTGACTTCCATTGGTGTCAATGAAAAGGAAATTAGCAAAATGTGGTAATTAAAGATAATTAGCATATCAAAAGGAACACAACTTAAATATATAAACTAGGAGAATGTGTATTTTAAATGTTACCATTATATAAATAATATTTGAAATTATGGTCCATCTAATGTAGTAAAAAAATTTTAAAAAACAAATTGCTCTCAAAAAATTCCAATCTGATATTTTTCATTCTAATTGATGAATTTGAATGTTGTAGATAAAAGAAATCCCAAGTATAAATTTTGAAAAGCCTCACATTTTAAAGGGCTGAAATGTAATTTACATCGAAACAAATTAATGCAAATTTAAATCGAACTAAGACAATTTATTCAATCTTTTAACAACATTTATTCTCAAACTACGGAATTCTCAGAAAGGAAGCTTTTCCAATTAAAAAATAAATCATCCATTTAGAATTTTAAAAATAATATTGTATTTAGAAACATGTTATGAAGTTGTGTTTTATACCTATAAATGTGTAATATCTACGTGTGCATCCACCATTTATTAATGTCTAAATTGAGGTCTTTCTTTTGCGCTGCTGTGTGTTAAATTCTGATTGGAATAATTCCTTGTCTTCTTTTATTTATTTATTTTTTTAAGAATCTACAAAAAAAGAGAAAACAATTTGTCCTTGATGCAGGTCTAACATCTACTTTATAATGTAAACTATCAAAACAACAAGGTGAATATCAAAGGAGCAAATTTTTATAATCATGGCTTTTTAAGGTCAGACAAAAATGATAGTTTAATATAGTTTGATCATGATTTTAAAGGACAGTTAAGAACAGTTAAAAGTTTTGGATGTTAAACTGCAATTAACAACTGATTCTATTTTATAAACTGTCTCAGTGCAATACACTCAAATATATATGTACAGTTTTAGATCACTATGATAGTACTAAATATATATATATCGATTAATATGGTGATGCAAGAAACTTTTTTTACTTTTGAAAAACCCTTGTGTGCTATAGAATTCTATATAAATATATGTTTTGAGCTTTTTGTGATTAGTCAAATAATGTTATTCTTATTATTTTTTTTTGTGTGTTTTATTTATTTATTTTTTTAGATTCAAACATTCTAACTAATCTACTGCATTAGGGAGTAATCAAAGATCGGTTTCCCTTTACTTAAATGTGTAAATGAATCAATTAATATGATTTAGCGACTGCATATTTGACAGTTCAACATAAATAATGCAAATGCAGTTACAAAATAAAGCAAAGCTATTTCCAGGTGTTTCTTTCACATTTCCTTTAATACTGATATGTGCGCGGGCAATTATACTTAATTAGATAGAAAGAAGAGTCGTTTGTACACTGGGCAAAGTCGTTTTGGCTGAAATATGCGTCATTGTCAAATTTATTTATTAAATCTATAATATTACTTTGCTAAGAAAATCCCCATAGTAATTTGAAGTTGTAAAACCATAGAAAATAAAAAGAAACTGACAGATAATATCAAATACTCGTATTTACTGAGCAGAAAGATTTATCTTTGATCTGTTGTACTATTGAAAATGTAACAAAATAATCTTGTTACCCCATATGGTATTATTATGTTATTTTCTATTGGAATAATGGGGTAGTCTATATCCATTTTTTAGCTTTTGTTATATACCACACTCTGTAAAAAGCGCCAGGCAAATTCTGAGATTTTTAGTATTATTTTATTTCTGTAACCTTTGGGATTTTGCACCCCGCTGGACTAGATTCTGTTGAACCGCATTTAGCACCTTAATTACGGTGGATGGGATGCACATGCCTACAATATTACCAAGTTTATAACACACAAAAGTACTTTCCACATTTCACAGATTCATTTGCGACACAGTACATTTTATTTTACAGCTACACTGGTTATAAATATACTTTTAGGAAGAAAAAAAATATTATAGTAATGATCATTCAAGTGAATTAAAACTTCAGATGGAGAACCGGATGAGCGAAGAATTATCAATTACTTTTTTTTTCTTTATTTGTTATACTTTGCTGTCCTGATCATTAAAGCGGATAAGAAGTCTTAAAATGTATTTTAGCATAATTTTATGGTAACCTCTAAAGTTCTAGACACTTCATATGCCCGAATCATGTTTAATGATTCTACCCAAAATGTTCTCTGTAGTTCCCAATCAGAAACAGTTTGAGCCAAGTAAACTTTTTATTTCTAATAATAAAAAATAGCTGATTAGATAAATACACTCAGTAGTCTGGAAGTGTCAATCGGTTAGTCATGGCTCCAAATAATCTATTAAGGTGTCAAAGCTGGAAATAATTTTTTGCTCAAGAATTTCTACGAAATTCTATACAATTAAATAGTTTTCCTCAATGTTCCTACAGTATATAAATGGGCAAAATTTATTAAACTCAGAAAGACCACTCTTGGTCTTTTCGAGTTTACCGTGTGAGACCTCGCATTTTTCTCACATGAGATTGAGTCTTTGGATCTCGATTGTTCAAATTTTTTTGAAGGTAGCTGTACTTTACATTAGTAGTATGGCTACTTTTCCATCGAAAGAATTCGAAATATCGAGATCGAAAAACTCGATCTCAAAAACTCGAAAAAATATCGCGAGAACAATGCAAGGTCTCGGTCGGTAAACTCGGAAAAACATAAAGCAGTCTTTCTGGGTTTAATAAATTTTGTCATAAATGTGTGGTTTACACTGTGTGGTGTAGTGATGCTATCACTTGAAATCTAGATTGTGTTGATACTTGTAAATGGGTCGTTTCAGTGCAAATAGAATTACTCTTATTTTTTTAAATCTTTTTGTTCCATTTAAGCAAAGAAAAGCAGAAATACCATAAATTTAGATTTTTTTTTATAAACTTTTTTATTCGTATTTTTTCACAACAGTCTTTGCCTACCCTTTTGGTTAAAATAACTAATTTGATGTTCACACACTGTTGATTTTCATCAAAGTAGCCTCCTTAAATACGCTATAAAAGTAACATACATACCTTTGAAGAAAGTCAAAAATAACCACAAAATTGTATTTCTAACTGAAAATAGAGAGATTCAGGCTTTGACAGTGGGACAAAAACTTATGGTTTGTCTAGTCAGATCGATAAAAAACTATTTCTGATCTTGTATCTGTCATCCATGCCTGTTAAATTCTCTCTACCACCTCTACTGGAAGGCTATTCCATGTACTAATCAAATTCTCTTCAAAGAAGAGTTACTTTTCAGCCTTCCTTCCCCTCAACTCCCATTCCCCACTCAGAATATTAACAATAGGTCAATATGTGACTATTTTAAACAATACAAACACAATTCTCAAAACCACTTCTGATGAAACCAGCATTTTAAATGCATTTAAAAGATCCCTCGTTGTGTTTTTTTTTAGAATAAGTCATAACAGACATTTTCAACCATAAATATTTAAATAGGTTTACATCTTTGCTTGTGGTCCTGAATAATATTTCTGATATTTCTAAATGAAGTGGTCAAACACGATTCATGAAAGCACCATATAATTGCTGTAGGAAGTACTCTGAGTTATACACCCCACTAATAATGTCTATTTCTTGTCAAATAAAGATGGCATTGCACAGTGATGCCCAACTTTTTTTGGCCTGGGCGCCATATAAATTTCCAACACGCGTGTCACGGGCCACTTCAAAGTTGCGGCAAATTTTAAAGTTACAACTGTGACAATTTTCCATAGTAAATTTGGAACTGCGACAATATGCTCATTATAAAGACACGACTGTATTTAGCTGGCAAATTCACACTTATACGCAACAATTCGGTCTTCGGAATTCAGACCGTGGGCCGGATAGCACCATGTCACAGGCCGGATATGGCCCACGGGTCATAGGTTTGGCACCACTGGCATAGCATGATCACCACACTTGAGAAATCTTTTACTCTAATTAGGGTGAAATTTATTAAACTCGGAAAGACTACTCTTTTAATAAAAGAGGCACATTTAATAAAGTCGAATTGGATATCCCTACAAAATCGAATTTAGTTAATGCAGGATTTGGCGATATCGATATTATCTCCCATTTATTAAAGCACCCGAAGGCATTACCGCAATGGATATCTCTGTGTATCGCTGCTATGGGGTTTTGGTGATATCGATATCGCCGGATTTAACGATGTTCTGCATTATTTACTAAGATAAGTGTTTGTTTTTTTTGGCTATTTCTGTTGTTTAATATATCGCCACTCTCTGGGTGGCATTATCCATTACTTTCAATGGGGCAAAGTGTGTTTGTAGTCTGGAGTTATGTTTTAAGCGTAACTTATCGATATCGATATACACATGGATATTGATATCGATATTGATACCTATATCCATCCCCATAGACACCACTGTTTCTACAGATATCAATATCGCTGGGATAAATGCATATAACACCCTAGCAGCACTATTGCCGCATAATAGTAAATGGTCTATGGCGATATCCTCCTATATCGCTAAATCCATGGCGATATCTGGCGATATTAGCGTTATAAAGAAAATCGACTTTAGTAAATATGCCCCCTAGATCTTTCTGAGTTTATTAAGGGAAATCTCACATTGTTCTCGCAAGATTTTTTCGAGATTTCGAGATCGAGTTTTTCAATTTCGATTTTTCTAAATTTTCAATAGAAAGGTAGCCATGCTACTAATGTAAAGTATGGCTACCTTTCCATCAAAAAAAAAAAATTCAAAAAATTGAGATCGAAAAACTCCATCTCGAAATCTCTAAACATCTCACAAGATTTCACTCGGTAGCGAGAGAGCGGTCTTTCCGAGTTTAATAAATTTCATCCTAACTATTTTGAAAGCTTCCCTACTTTCACTGGGGTTGGACGAATGTCCACAGACCCTTAATCTGCAGCTGGAGGAGAATCAGTGCTAAAGCAAATAGTTGACAAAAATAATTACCCAGCAGACATGAGTTAAGGGAAGGAACCCCTGCCTTAAACAGAATGGCAGAGTACACCACTGGTCTTTTCATTCCACTATAGCTCTTAATTCATTGGGGCATATTTACTAAAGTCGAATTGGATATCCCAACAAAATCGAATTCAGTTAA
>WMED01026908.1:0-10728 GCA_019650415.1 Pipa parva | reverse complement strand
TCCTGAATTTGACTTGTAAATCATTCTATTGACTAACAGACGCTACACATTTGGCATTGGGTGAATTTTTCAAGTTTATTCATTGCATTTTTGTTTCAAGAATAATGTTCCAAGCTCTTTCTATACAACACTTACGATAAATGTCTTCGATGGGGGTCAATTTTGTGCCAATGATCCGTTGGGCTGTTTTGATGACTCTTTGGAGTGCTTTGCAGTCTTTGGCACAGCAGTTCCCATACCATGCTGTTAGACAATATGTGAGGATACTCTCGATGGTGCATTGGTAGAAGTTGGTTAAGATTCTAGAATTTACTTGGACTTTACGGAGGATTCTGAGGAAAAAAAGTCGCTGTTGTGCTTTTTGGATAGACCTAGAAGAGTGGAGGGACTGGGATAGGTTATTTGATAGATGGACACCGAGGAAAAAGGAAACCACCAATCCATCAGGGTCACCTGCTTTATTAGTTAGTTAGTTTAGTTTCTTTATAGTTTGTTTGACTTCTTGTTCTTCCATGGGTTGGGCAAGGGTAGCTAACTAATGGCTAGACAAAGTAAGGAATTTTAATTTGTTTAAGAACATATTTCTCTGCTCAGTATTTTGTTGTGTTTTGAAATAAATAGCCCGATAAAAACATTCAAGTATTAAAATTAAAAAAGAAGTATTGGTATTGTCCATCAAGAGTGTTGAATGCAGTTTTCTACTCATCATCTTCATGTGGACAATATTATATGCGCCCTGCAAATCCTACTTGGTACAAATGGATGCCTTTTAATTCTGTCAAACAGCTCTGTTATTAGTGGTAGAGGTATTTATTCTTAATTATAATTTCATTCAATCCATGGTAGTCTATACAAAGTCTCAGGGAGTTGTCTTTGTTTGAACAAATAAAAATCCTGCACCGACAGGGCAAGTCAACTCTCAGATAAAACCTCTCTACAGATCTTCCTTTATATAGTCAGTCATAGCTGCAGTCTCTGCAGTAGATAGGGGATAAACTCTCCCATGGAGTGGAGTAGCACCTGGAATCAAGTTGATTCTGAAATCAGGGGAGCAATGCAGTGGAAGGGTCTCTGCTTGTTTTTTTTTTTTACTAAAAATGTCAGCATACTATGAATAGGGTAATAGGTGGTAACCCTTGAATATTTTCCATGGATGTTGCTAGCAGAAGCTTAATTTTAGCTAGGTAACAATAAAAACAATCTCTACCCCAAGAACTAACATTCCCAAGTGAACGTGTCATGTTCCAAGTCAGGTCTCACTTCAAACAGTTCAGGGGCACAACCAACACAGAGTAAACCAACACTTGTCCTGGAATGCAATTAGCTTATCAAAACGAGTGGAGGAGGCAAATAGCAAAGTTAATTCGTCAATATATCAAAACCAAGAGAATCCATCCACACAGAGAAACATGGTATCAAAGGGGATAAAACAGGAACTTGGAAAAACATTGCCTAGGTCAATTACCAAATAAACCACATGACAGTTATCACTAGCTAGATCAGCGCTATAAACTAGGAGGCTAGGGGGCGTGAACCAGGTTATAAAACCTGTGCATCTAGCTGATTGGCCAACAACCACACAGACTTAACCCCTTTCATTGTCACAAATTCTTGATAAGAACACATTTAGACAGTTTCACAGACTTCTGGAGAATGGAAACAATTGAGAGTTGCTGGGTTTCTCTTCCAACTGGCATTCATGGAAGCAAGTGTCTATCTGGTTGCAGAGATGGATGATGTCATCAATGTTGAAGGATAAATTAATACCACCTAATTTATCCTTGATGTGTTCAGACAACCCATGCAAAAATATTGCTTTAAGAAGTCCATCATTTCAGCTAGTGTCCGAGGCAAAAGCATGAAATGTAAGAGCATAATGTCTAATAGTTCTACTTCCCTGCTGGATTCAAATCAGTGCACCTGAGGTGAAGGATTCTCTTTCTAGTTCATTAAAAATATTTCAAAAGTTTTGAGTGAATTCAGACAAACTAGACATAATGGGATCATTCTATTCCCATATAGGTTCATCCCAGGAAAGGGCTGTTCCTGAAAGAAGTGCCATAATAAATAGTTGGTCCTTTCTGTAAACAAGTTGGTTGGCTGAAGCTCACACTGAGTAGAGCACTGCACGAGAAATCCTCTGCTTGCCTGGGACTCTCTACTATAATAATCTGGAAGTGAAATGCCAATGGAGAGTGGCACTGCAGGAGTTGGCACAAAAAGTGCAGTCTGGTATCCATCAGTGGGATCCACGGCCTAAGCAGACTGTAACTGTAACAATGCCAATAGCAAGAGTGTGGATCCTCTGTACCACAGTGGGATTGGCACTGGTTAAGCCTGCTACTCCCGGTCTTCACCCTTAACCCCAACAAGGGGGTGTGGACTTTGCTATGAGGGAAGACCCAGGTTGTGGTACCTACGTTAACCCCTCCAATGGTGGTAACTGAGAGTCAGGATGTCTCAGAATCACTAGAGTAGTAGGGACTGCACAAAGTGAAAACAGAAAAGCTGTAACAGGAGCAAATTGGAGCAAAAAAAAAAAGCGGGAACAGGAAAGCTGAAATGCAGGAAATGCTGAAAAGCAGTTATTCAGGAGATCTGAATACACACTGAGCCAGAGCAAAGTAAACACCTTGCTCAGGCAAGTACACACAGAATCTGGCAGTTTAATATTGGGGAGATCTTGCTGTATTTGACTAACAAGCAGATCCACTGATAGGATTCAGTTATAGCCTATTTATTGGAAACACATGTGGAAGACAGGTGAGTTTAGCTGTGTTTCTAGTATTATAGGTTTTTTTTTTTTTTTTCAGAACTGAACTCAGTCCTGAGTGTCTGGATACCTTAATGGTATTTTCTCTGCCTTTGAGCCAGACAACCCAGTTTGAATCCCAGACTCACAATTGTATGGCGAGTAAAAGTAGAGTGTTGATTGGGTCTACCGCTAAAAGCATTTGGCTCAGAGATACAAATAACTGAGGTACATCCCCTTGCTTTCCCTGCAGTGTGACACAGGAAGCTTAGATTTTAACTCTTCCAATTAGATTCCTACTAGGCCATTTGAGGGATTTATGCAGGAGAACCATAATCACAGCTACCCTGTAACAGCAGCCCCTCTGACTAAGCTTTGAGTTGGTTGATAAAGCTATTGAGAAGCAGAAGGAATAGATCAGTTAACTGTAGCTTTGAGTCAAATGCTTTTAGAGTTTGGATCAGTCTATAATTATAAATCACAAACTTATATTAGATTTCATATCAAAATAATAAAAACATGTAAGTTCCCTAATTAATCAAATACTTTATACATCTTATACATAGGGTTTCCTGTACCATGCCAGTGATGAAGAAGGCTTAAGACAGTAACACCCTTCTATGTGCATTGGATTTTATCACCACCTCAGCTCCTTATTTTTATCTTAGGCTTTGTGCTTGGATAGTATACTCTAACTCTTACTATGGATATGTGATCTCCACAACCTATATAAAATGTTTATAGACTTTGGCTCATAGGTTCTTTCTTCAGTTGGTTAAATTAATTAATAACGTGAATAAAGATCTTGTCTTTGAAAATGAATGATTGTATCCAGAAATTCCACTGTATTATTGGTAAGATGTGGTTAACCAATCCATTGTAGGCTCAGCTATACACTGTGCTAAATATTGTTTACATTTCTCTGTAGTTGTCCGGATGTTTTAGAAGCAGTTAGTGGCAACTGTGGTTAGCAGTTTCCAGACCTAGCCAGACTATTCTTATCAGATCAGTCTAAACACACTCTTTTTAATCTCTTGTGGTCCTCATGCAATGAAATGGGGCTTGGAAGGTCAAAAATAAGAAAGCTAATTGAAGGTAAGAATTTTCTCATTTTATTTCATGCTATATGTAGGCTGAACCATGACATCTGAAATATATCCAGGCCACTGCCAAAAACTGACAGCACTGGATTTAAATGTAAATATAAACAATGAAGGAATCAGACATGGTCCTTTCCCAAAGGAACAGTGTCTGCTAATTATATCTTCTCCATAAATACTAACAATTCACTTGCTAACTTCTTTAAGAGCAAGGTGGATAATATTCTCAAACACATTTCTATTCCCCTTGACTGCTAAGATAATTCTTCTAAAATCTCCCTCTTATATTCTGCACTCTCTTTATCTTGCTACCCTGTCTGATGTTTCTTCACTACTTTCATTCTCTCCTGTCACAACATGTTCACTTTCCAGCCACATTAATTTCCCCATCCTTTGGAACTTACTATTTCATTTAAAGAGGCCTGAATTAAACCCCTCCTCAAAATGTTCTCTGTCACATCCATTGCTAATTACTACTACTGTATGCTCTCTTGTCAGTAACCTCTAAACTTCTGGAATGTCATTGTGCACCCATATTAATACAAGTAGAAATATTGGTGTGTATTTATCAATATTTGCTAATCAAAACAATGCTGATTTTACTGTTTTTCCCAATATCTCAGTAAATATATTTACATTTTTTAAATTACTTGTTTTATTAAAAGATTCTTATGGTTACTCGTTCTTATGTGATCTTGTCCCTAAAGCACCTGTTTTTGTATTAAAAATGCTTACAGTTTATATGTATATAATGTATATATGTAGTATCCTACATGAACAATATTTTTTAGATTTTTTAATATTTATTGCATATGATGCTTTAACATTCTTACTCACATTGATATTCACTATATATAGCAATATTTTTTTATGAATCATTTTGATTCTTTGTTGTATAAAAGCAGCCCCTGGAGCATGCAGGTCCCCTGCTATAGTGTAAGGAGCTATTGACTGGCCTAGGAACTACAAAGAAGGAGTAGGTGGGGATTTACAGGAAGAAGGTTGTGTGGGAAAAAAGGAAGTGGGAGGTGCCTGGAGTCCTCATGGCCATTTTGCACTGTGCACTGGAACTGGGTAAGCAGCATTCCTCCCTCCCACCCTTGGTGTATATGTATTTCATTCAAATGTTTATTGTGTATTAAATATATTTATATTAATAAATAGAGAAATATTTTTATTAATTCTCATGTTTGTTAAAGAAGTACTTGTTTGAAGGAAAATGTAAATATTTGGTACTATTGATGAGATTGTTCCTTTGTCATAACAATGTCTATTTTGCCGCAGCACTGGCCTGGTGGAATTGGGAATGCTTGCCCAAAAGTTGTTATCTGGAAGAGATAGTGATACATGTATATATAATGGTGACACCTAGGGCATGGTCCCAGGAGTGGTTGGTTATTGGCTGTCCTGCTACTACTGGCTGCCATTCTCATGGGTAGAGTGGTTGGCATGGTGAGGCAGCCAGGTGGTGAATCCTTGGGCAGGGTCCCAGGATTGGTGATTAGTGGCTGCCCTACAGTGGGGCAGCCTTTGGAAAATGTTTTAAATAAGGGCAAGCATTCTGATATGTTAATATTGTAAATGGATACATAACTTCAAAGAAGTTATTTGGTCTGTAAAAATTGGTTTGAATAATAAAAAGCTGTGGCCTTTTTAACCCCATTTATCGTGTCCTGGTGTTCTTGGGTAATTTGGAGGGGGGCCATAAAAAGTCAAAATAGGTTTAATTAATTGGTTGTTAGAATCCTGGAGCAATGTTGACACTGCACTAATCAATATATAAGAACAATATCCATCCACAGTATATACAAAAACTCAAAATAGAAGCATTTTCACTGACACTGTGTAATAACGCTGTACAGGAACCCTTTGTTTGGTTCATGTAACAAAAGGTCCAGAAGACAATACTTGCTAAGCAGACCGACAGTGACCTTGCTCCCTTTTTCCAGTATTAAACAATTATCATGTTATATAACTATGCTCCAATATCTCTGTGCGTTCCTCCTTATGAGAGCAGTGGCTATAATTCTAACAGACAGATAAACTCTTCCCAGAACAACTTACTGACACAGGATCTGGGTTCAAATTCAGCTTTTATTGCTTGAGTATTATAAAACTACAACACAAAAGGAATAGTGCTTTACACATGAAATTGTACTGCAGGAATATACAGTATATACATCTGAGCAAACACACTATACTGTGCAATGTCAATCACACAACAGGAGACATATGTACATATGCAGCATACAGTATAACAAAATAACTGCAGATGGGGCAAACACTGGAACAATGCTTACTAACCATATGTAGTAAAAACAGTGATAAACACACAAATGCACAACAATATAGGTTTCTGCAATGCTGGATGATTATTAATAATGTATTTACATACCAGTGATGCTGCTTTGGACCTAGATGGAACAAGATGGATGTGAATCCTGTTATCTGCACACTACACATGAGCAAATATGAAGCCTCAGGGGATGACTTCCTTGTTCATGGGTGGAAGTACAGTGGTTCACAGGAAGATTTAACAAAATGCTTAATCTTTTTAAACTAGACTACTTCCTATGTGGATGGGAAGGCCACTAGAGGGAGACAATACCATAAGTTTCTATGGAGCAGCAAACAACGAAATAAACCTGCAGATTAAAAAAAACATGAATTAAACTCTTCTAAATGCATTACACTCTCATTTTTGGCACTGGAAATTCTGACCTTTTTCTGGCCTAGCCTACAAGACTACAATGCTGTCTTCTTAGTTCCACTTAATTATACATTTACTACTCATGCTTGCCTTTGTAGGACTATGAGGAATCCTGACTTTTAAGGAGAGAAGTATAAAAATGTTTTTTTCAGTAGTTCCTATGAATTATAGCTCCTCCTACTTTTCAACAGGAAAATATGGAAACTTAGTTCATTCTTTCCACTTCTGTAGTTCCTATGGGCCAGCTACTGATAATCAGAGATGGGTAGAGTATTCAAAAATTTTAGTCAAGTAAAAATATTATTATTAGAATAATATTACTCAAGTAAAAGTAGAGAGTATGCATCCAAAAATTTACTTGAGTAAAAGTAAAAAAGTTCTTTGAATATAACCTACAAAAGTAGTAAGTGCAGAGTACCATCTCTTACACCATGGAAAATTGAATTACTGGAAACAATGACTTTAATGAGACTGAAAATAATTTGTTATAAAAAAACCATAAAGGCAATATTAGCCAAAATAAAACAGTAATAAACCACATCTCTTTTATATTGTTTACAAAAAAACAAAACAAAGGCAATTGTAGCCAAAATAATTCAGCAATAAACAACTGTTCTTTTTGCAAAACTTTTCTATCGGTAAATTTTGGAAATTAATTTTCTTACATAGTAAAGTTGCAACTGCGATTCCATAGTAAAGTCGCGAAAGGTCCAGAAGACCTTTCATTATAAAGAGTAGCATGAGGTGTAACGGAGTAAAAACAGCATTTTCTCACCACAGATTTACTCAACTAAAAGTAAAAGTCTTTTCACATTGAACTGCTCTCACAAATACAATTTTTCCCAAAAAATATTATGAAGCAGCAAATCAATACCTTTGGCTGTAGCATTGTCTTATAGATCTACTGATGCTAGTTTCTCATGGCCGCCATATTGGATCCTCATTAATATGCTAATGAACCCTGACATGTCATCAACACATTTTGCTTGATTGGTTGGGAATTGTTACATGGTCCATCAAATGAAAACTGCAGCTTTAGATGGAAGCTTTTAAGAGTAAAATTAATTACTTTTGCAAATGCATTTCTCTTGTTATGGAAGTATATCATAGTGGTTAAGTGCTATGTTTTTCGCTATGTAAGGTTGTTGGTACAAACCCTGATTTATTTTAATTTGTTTTCTTAGGTTATTAAATCTTTTATTTCTTCACAAGATCGCTTCATTTTATTCACAATATACAGGTACACACATTATTTAGGGTTATAATAAAATGCTTACTTCCACTATGCTATACTTCCACAATAAGAAAGAGCTTTCAAAAGCCTTTAATCTTAATCCTCCTATCATTCTAACTGCCACTCCGAGCAGTTTTGGCCCTATTGACGCCCTGGGCGAACCTGGATTATGTAAATCTGTTTTTAAGGGCAGACACCCTTTTTGCAGTTGCAAACACAAGCAACTGAACTTTTAATGACTACAGAGTGATTTTTTTTTTTTAGTTTATACCTTTTACTGATAGCAAATGCCGGCTTTGGTAATGTCTGCATGAAATTTAATAAGCTCGAAAAGACCCGATTTTGTCTTTTTGAATTTATTCCCATGAGATCTCGCAGCTGCATGGCTACCTTTCCATCAAAAAATCCAAAAACTTGATTGAAAAGTTTCTGCCGGTAAATTTCGATAAAATTAATCGATCGATATTTATCGCGAGAAACAAATGAGATCTCATGGGAATGAACTCGAAAAGATGAAATCGGGTCTTTATGAGTTTATTAAATTTTGCCCAATTTAAGTCACGCTGATTATGTTAAGTAGCAATAAAAGTTCAAATTACATCTGAAAATGTATTATATGTTTTATATAAAACCAAAACCTTTGTCAAAGAATCCGAGCCTAAACTAAACTGGACAACAAGGTAATGAAATCAGAATCAAAACCAAAACCAACATGCCAGTCAAAACAAATTTCTAATTATTAAAATAGGTGACACAGATTAGGGGGTTATTCTCTAAAGTCCAAATTCAACTGTCTAATTCTCAAACAGCGGAATCCCATAGCAAATCCACGACTGCGACAATACTCCCATTGTAAAGTCCTGACTGCGACAATATTTAAAGTTGCAGCACCGACAATATTTCAATAGTAAAGTCTCGACTGTGACAATATTCTCATTATAAAGATGCAACTGCGACAGTAGCAGTCTATTGCAACTGTCTTTAGCTGGCAAATTGAGAAACTCTCATTTAAGTGCACACACAAAAATAGTTTTATTAGATAACATGCTCAAATAAGTGCCAAACAAACAGAACCATTAAAAGGTTAAAAACATCTAAAACAAAAAAGGGATACTGACCGCAGTAGAAGTCCTCCACGGACGAAACGCGTCCGGTGTGCTTGGCAGGCCACCTCCTTTTGCTTTCCCCTGCTTGTGAGACTGCCTATTTTTACCGGCATTTCACACTACTGCTGGTCTCTTGATGGTGATCGTTTTTTTCTGCCTTATTCGGTATTGACAGCAGCTGATGCTATTTTGACAGTATTTGTACAGGGGTTTATTTATTTATTTTTTGTTATTTCTCTTGATTATCATATTTTGCTTGTATTTGAATATTTATACATGCACATATTTTTCCCAAGGCCTTGCCAGCATCCCTTTTTTGTTTTAGATGTTTTTAACCTTTTAATGGTTCTGTTTGTTTGGCACTTATTTGAGCATGTTATCTAATAAAACTATTTTTGTTTGTGCACTTAAATGAGAGTTTCTTTCTTTGTTTATCCATGATCAGTCTTATTCTCTCAAGTTGCACCACTTTATATATAAGCTATTTGGTTGTGCTCGTTACTTTCTGTTTCTCTGCCTTTAGCTGGCAAATTCACACCTTTATGCGACAATTAAGACTATAGAGAATAACTCAGTGTCATCTGACATGGATACTTTAGTTTTGTCACACCCGACAATTTCAGTGATAAAACATTGATTAAAATTAGACCAAGTTTTGACCATAGTGGTACTCTATTTACTGTTGTAGCCCAGTTATTATGTATTATATTTTGAGCTCTTATTTTCTCTACAAATGATTTCTCCCACTGATTGTATTCTAATCTTAGGAAACAATCTTCTCCAGGATCAGTGTCAAGGACATTAGCAAATTTCAATCAGTTACATAATTTTCATTCCCTAACTGGTTTAAATGAATACTATTCAGTTTTAAAGTAGTTTGCTTGTTGCTAAAACTGGTATGAATAGCTTTAAATTCATCTAAATATAATCCCACGTGCTTCTTCTGTACCCAGTTTCCACTTTACCCAGATCAGGATACATACCATTTAAAATGCTTCTCTATTGTTCAGCCTATTTTCAACCCAATAGAAAACCCTCTTTTCAAATCTTGTAGTTTACACAGATCTTTTATTAGGCACATTATCAAGATAATATCTTACCCTCATTGTTACTAATTTTGTACGACTTTATAGAAGCTGATCCTGTTTCATGTTAGAATGACATAATGTTATTAAATATATTTTGAATTCCAAATGTGTTAAGTCTAGCAGTCAGTATAGAAAACTCTATGGTGCTGATTGACTAAAGGGTGAATTTTCACATCAAAATCATCTCACTACAATTCGAGTTACATCTCCAAAATAGTTGCAAATTCACTTCTCATTATTGACTAAGCAGTGAATAGACTTGTTGAACAAGCGGACAGCGACGATCGCTGTTGGATACATTGTGTGACATAGTCAGTCAGAAAGAAGTAGAATGTGAAGCCCTGCCATCAGCCCCCAAATTTGCCGCTCTGATGTGGCAAAGTCAAATGGATGTATTCGGGGCAGTACACCTAGGTGCATTCACTCCTTCGACATGCTCAGCTGTTTCATCATTTTTAGAAATACCTGTGCACGCACACAAAGTGATGCGAAGAGCTCTCTAAGATTGTAACTGTAGTAGTCATCCAAATTGGTCATGTATTCGCCACCGCGCAGAGTTTGCTCAATAAGCAAACATGGGAAAGTGGCAAACAGATGCGAATCCAGAGCTATATGCAAGTTTTCAGTCTTAAGTCAATAAGGCAGTACAAAATTAGTATAGTGTGAGTAAGGTGGTACAACATTAGAATAGTGTGAGTAAGGTGGTAAAACATTAGTATAGTGTGAGTAAGGTGGTAC
>WMED01026906.1:0-10729 GCA_019650415.1 Pipa parva | reverse complement strand
TTTTTTTTTATGTGCAACTTGCCATGAGCAAGACAGGTTTTAGCCCACCTCCTCCCACTGGGTGTGAGGACATAAAATGGGGATGCTTCAGAAGGATTTTCAGTCAGTTGATGGTATTCCCTTCATCGTGTCAAGGTATATAAAGAAGAAATAGCAAAAAATGACCCATGGCATTTGCATGGGTTGATTTTTATATTTGCATGTCTTCCTTTTTTTGTTTTGTCTTTCCTAGGATTACTGCACAGGTTTGCTTCTTGGAATAACATTGTATGATGAAAATAAAAAACTATATACAAGTAGTATAGAAGATTCAGATGGTGAGCTTGCTTTTGTTAAGATGATAGTTAAGGAGAATTTGACTACATTACATTGCTAGTCCTGTTTTGTCCATTGAGGCCTCAAAGAAATGTACTGTATTTCTGAGTAACATGCTGAGGCGCTTAATTGATTTTGCATTTGTGCAAGAAAAACAGATTGTGTTGTACATGTTTTGAAAGTGTTCGTGAAGTGAATTAAGCATCACTTTCCAGCGATGAACATGACACGGAGTACTTAAATGGTCTCCTGAGAACAGTAACAAGTTCACAGGTGTGTTAGTCAGTGTTCATCCTCTACTTGGGATTAGACCTCTCCTCCTAGCAGTCATTATCCATGAACAAGACATTATTTAGACTATTTGTGTCACTAGTGTCCCAAAGGGTCATAAACATGTCATGGATATGGGGGCAATGCAGGAACTGCTGAGGTGTAAAAATTCAGTGGCTCCTGAGAGTCTGTTAACTGTTTTGATGCCACAACTGCTTACAGCAGATGGTGCCACAAAACACGTGAAAGCACAGAAGTTTAGTTGTTCCTTCGTTAAGGTGAAGTAATTATTATTTGCTGATTTACTCATTTCCTACATTAAGAAAAAAATGGCTGTGAACTAAAGCATGTTATAGAATTAGATTTATATATACCATGGCATATAAGGTGCTAAGGTTTTATTTACTCTGCTATATAAGTGTTTACATCAGTTAAAGAACCTTCAAGGAACACAGACTTCTTGTTTTTTTTAGGTAATTTTAGATTGCATTAACACTGAATAATGTGCTTTCATCAGAATATCTTAAGAAGAGGCCTGCATGAACTGTCAAGGGTGTCATAGCTTGTGAGGAATTTGTTTCGCTAATAATATTACTTCAAGTAATGAGACAGTCCATTGGAGGCTAAATCCTCCAAGCAAATAAACATACTAGTATTGCTACCCATCTTCACATCTCTTTTTATAGTTGACCTCTTAAAAGACTTTATTCAGACATCAAATTAGTAATTCTTGACTTCCTTCTGCAATATTATTTTTTGCAGAGAAACCAATAATGTATCCAACAATATTTACTTAGTTTAAACTATAGATATACACGATCCATGTCCCTCCAAGCTAGTTGGAAAGCCAGCATACTCTTCCAGAAATTGTCAGGCTAGCAGTGCTGGGAATTGTAGTTCACAATACCGGACAAACTGCATTCATAATGGCCATGAACATGATATGATATATGATATGAATATGCTCTTACTTAACATATGCCACTAAAATCTGTATCCGGTATCTACCATGAGTAATGCTGTAAGTAATTGTCTCCTGCGGACTGCATGGGTACCCTCCAGACTTTACCCCAGTTCAAGTTTTTTATTAGCAACTATTGCCGTGCAAAAGACCCAGACTCTCGGGCTAGGTTCACACAGCGCGTATATGCACTGCGCATTTAGAAACTCATGTCTAGAAAATATGCCAGCGTATTTCTATATTTGTATTTAAAAAAAAAATGCAAACAGCTATGTGCACATGCCATTCACTATATTGGGGCCATGTTAATAAAGATGAACTCTTTTTTTTTTTTTTTAATTTTGTTGAATTTAACTAGGAAGCCATGTTTTAAAACATTGTCTAATTGTAGGGGGTTGCTTCACTAAGGGTTCCTTTCCACTGGCAACTCTGTAGCAGGAAAATTGCAGCTACCATTCAAAGCAAGATCTCACTTTACACTTTTTTCAATTCTGGTGCCTTTGTTCTCTAATTTTTGAAATGGAAAGCATTGTACAATGCCCAAATTCAAGTAATCTCAGGTAAAATTGCATGACAGTCACCACATAATGGCAATAAATTAGCTAATGTATACACCCTGTTTTGTCTACACTGCCATTTAATTCTATTATGAACAAACTAGCCAGTGTCCACTACTGACAATGGTACCAGTGAAACTGAACCTATAGATTTAATTTTAAACAATAATTGTGCTGTGGTTTGTCACTGCTCGATAGTCTTTTGTCAGAAGTTTTCAGCTGTGGTTTTCCTGCTATCCTACTTTTTATTTCATCGTGTCTACCTGCTTTAAGTGTAAGGGCCCTGCCTGCTTTTAATGTTAGACTGACAGTGTGTGTCAGTCTTATAGAGTGTCAACTCAACAGTCAAGCATCACAGTGTAAGTTCAGTGTTCTTCAGTTTTATTCCTTTCTGACTGTTGTGAGTACTTCTGTTACCCTACTTTTAGGGACTCTTGTGTACTATGCTATGCTCCACAAGATCCTGCATACTGTATTACAGTTGGTGACATAGGGAGGTTCAGGGTAAACACCAGAGGATTGTTAGACTCTGTGCTTTGGCATTAACCTGCACCAACCCTGCTGTGATAAGAGAATCCATTACCCCTCTGTTGCTGATCCCTGTTTATTCAAGTTTGAACAGTCATGCACAGGTCAGAATTTGCATCCATTCACCACTTCAACAACCCAGTTTAGTCATCAATCATCACTCTCATTGTGGCGAATTTATGGCCATTGGGAGGATGACATCACTCAGGCTATTATGGTCAAATGCATATCACTATGCATCGCTCTGCATCCTACTTCTGTTCATCTGACTACTTCTCACTATACAAGAAATCAAATTCAATGCTGTGAGCTTCTTCGTTGGGAATCTGCTGCTTAGTGAATAAGGAGTCTACAAGTGACACAAATACACTTCGACAGTTAATTTTGCGCTTTAATGAAAAAGTCCCCTTATGCCTATAAGCCCTTGAGATATAAATTCAGTATTGTCTCTGGTTAAAGGTACACTAAGAAGTAACTATACATTTTATTCATTTACAATGTGAAATATGTATGAAACATCATGTTGTTGTCGCTGCTTACAATTAGTCTGGTTTATTGGTTTTTAAGTTTTTTGTTCCTCTGTTTAGAATAGTTTGCCTGTTTAAGATAAATATTAAATATCTGACAAAAAGCCTATTCAGTAAGAACAATCTATAACTTTTTGTTTTATAAAAAAAAGATAGTACAACCCCTTTCATAGTTAAAGAACATTGTGCAAACCAAGAAGAGTTTATTGCTTATTTTTAAGTGCGCTTCCTCAGTGGAAAAATTTGGCTTTTTATGATCAGTTTTCAACTCCTGTCTTTAGCCATAATTCTCTGCAGCAGATTTAAGTAGAAATGAGGATTCTTCATTACCTTGAAAAAGCTAGAAAGGAATTCTTCCAATTTGTCACAAATTGGTTGCATTTGCATTTGCCAAGCTCCAGAGAAATCAATCATGTACATATACGAAGATATTTACAAGTAAACAGCCCAAGCCATTATGGAAATAATGCTTTAAGGATAACGATGTTTTACGAAGGTGAAGGGCTCTTTGCATAAAATAAATAAATAAATAAAAGAGGTAAAATTAGAAAAATAAACAGAAGGGCAGAATTCATGTTAGCAGTAATGTGAAAAAGTACATTTCAGTGATGATTATCCAAAATAAACGGAATACAAGATTTATTTTCCTGATAAGTGACTTCTCATGAGGACCAACTAATTGCTGGTATCTCAGTACTTGTCTGTTGCTGCAGCCAGTTCAAAGAAAGTCCTATCTCAAGTGGCTATGCAAATGTGAAAATGCATATTTGGAATGTTTCCTTTCATTAATCTCTTCTATAAATACCATATGGAGTGGGCCAGTGTCCACCGATTGATGCAAGTTGAAAGAACTGCTATGTTGGAAAGCATTTCATGCCTGGGCTTCTGTGGGCTTATACTTAACAAGGTTAACAAGGTTATTGTAATGAAAAATCATTAATATTTGCAAACAGCAAAGATTTTATTTTCTGGAAACAAAAGCCTGCAGGTCGTTAGGAAGGGTGCCCAACGAGCTCAGATAACATTCCTAGTTCACCAGTTACTACCGAAGATTAGGTACAACACAGAATGGGTGCTGTTGCACATAAAACCCACAATCTGCTTACTCATATAGGTACATTCTACTGTATATAGTTTGCTTGTTTTATATTACTACAAATGAAAATATTAAGTCCACAAAAAAAAATCTGTGTGTCTACATGCAGGTGATTTGCTACAATGAACAGGGGAATAAGCAGCCCCTAATTCACAGAGCTTTTGGCAGAGAAGTGGATGGCATATTTCTAAATCATTACTGCATCTTAAAGGTGACCCCTTTGCTCAATTATGTCCTTACTATTTTTAAATGAATTGTAAAGCCATCTGCTCATGAGAGGTAGGGTGGAGGTTCACTACTACTCAATACACAGAAGCATTAAGGAATAATACAAGTTAGCAGCCCTTAAAATACACTGGGCCATAGCAGAAGCATAGTTTTAAATGGTACTTTATTCATCTTCATTTGTGATCAACGAATGCCATTACAGGCCATGCCTAATGGATTTAGGGCCAAGTCCTTAATCATAGGGGGCACAATTACTCACAATTCATGGATCCAATTCAGAAGAGAGATAAATAAGGAATTCTGAGGGCTCCATGACAACTATTTTTTTATTTTTACTAGGTTTTTTTTATATATAATTATTATTATTCAATGTACTGCATTCCTCCCTGGCATGAGAGGGATCTTTATTTAAATTAGATAGTTAATTGCTTAATGTCATGGAATTTTATTATGATTTATTGATTTGGAATCAGAAAGGTCTAATGTCCTGTTATTTGGATTGTTTCCTTACACAATGCATTTCACCAGATGTGTCTATGGTAAGAAAACCAAGGGGGTGTTTGCTATGGCTTGCTAACAATAAGCTTTCTTTTTACTTCTTTCTCCTCAATCCATTACAGCCAATGATAATGGTAGAATCTGACAAAGTATCTTTTTACATTATACTCTGTCAGGTAATTTAATTGAAGAGACAACTTGTAAAGATGGAACTGGAGAAAAATGTGGCAAAATATTCACGTTATTAATAAAAGGCGTTGTTTTTCAACTTGGTGAACATGGGGAAAAGATGGCTACTACTATATAGATATTGCTGTTTTTCACCAAACTTCTAAAGCTATTCATCAAATATTTGTTTCCGAAAAGGCCTGGTGAAAACTCATGATTCCTTATTGAATAGTTCTGGTCATTTTTCCACACGCGGATAAGTTTTTGCATCGAAAAAGTCCACCAATATTAATCTGAAATGGAAGGGGAATGCATTGAAAACTGTGCAAAATGTTATCGGTCCTTTATAAATCGTCAGATTTGAAAAGTACAGGGAATAAAAAACGAGCACTGAAAAGAATCGTAAAGAATTGAAAAAAGGCTGATACGACGTTTATAAATTTCCCCCATTACACAATTAGTTCCAAAATATCTGCTTGCAAAGGCCTGGTAAATAATACATGGAATTCTAGAATTTCATGTTCCAAACCAGCTCTACTCCCTGAGTTTTTTTCAGTTTGGTGAACAATGTAATTTTCTACAGAAATGATAATGCTAAATTTGCGCCTCTGCTCTTTAGCCATTTTAGATTAGTTCCTAATGCAAGCATGTCTTCTTCCAGAACAAGGGTAGATTCTTTTTATCCACTCCTGCAGTGTATGGGACACCAAGCTGCTATATCTTGCATTATATAAACCTCTATTCAGATTATTTTTCTATAAAAGTATACAGTGCTCACACAATTGTTTCCTATTTTTAATACTGCACATTTACATTGCGTTTGACTAGATCAGAAGGACCTGAATTTGAGGTCATTGGTTATCTGCTGTTGTAACTTGTCATATTATCCTTCTGACTGAATATTTTTATACCCACTTACAGATACTTTGCAATATTAAGTTATTTGAGGCAATTAACCTTTCACCTATGAAAACGCTAATCCCCATTTTAATACATGGAGTTATATTAGTAAAATGATTCCTATTTATGTGAGTTTAAGTGATGTAATAAGAACTGTTATTGTAGCCTACAACTTTCAGCACCCCTTGCAGATCACTGGAAGGGAACAGCAGCTCCAACACCAGTCTTTTATTACATATTATTTGACTCCCAGACCCAACCACTTACTTCCAAGAGTGTCTTATATGTGTAGGGATCAGTGAAAAACAAAAACTGCATAAAAGGGATTTCTAATGACTTATAGTAAAGTTAGTTGAACCTCTGAAAAACAATATAACAGGGAAGCAGTGTTACCTTCTGGTTAACAGTAGTTCAGTATGATACCTCCATTTTAAAACATAGTGCTGTACAGTGTACTCCTATACAGTACTTGAAGGGGGAACAGCCCTATTTGTGGTATGAATGTCTTCTCTCCATCCCTCGAGACTACCCCTCTCTGACTGTTTAGTGAAAGTTTAAATATATACATATTTGTACACATTTAGCCCTGGTGAACATTTTCAGTCCCAAGTTTCAGCAAAACTACTAATTGGCCTATTTGGTCTTTAATTTATATAATGAGACTTATTATGTAATGTTGGAGCTCCCTCACATGTTGAAATGTAGAAATACAACTCTGTGTGTGGTTCTCAAATAGTAAAGTCTTAATACTTCCTAGCTATTTAGTCCCACCTCCTCATTGTCTGTCTGTCTGTCTATCTATCTATCTATATATACTGTATATGTATGTATGTAAAGTCAGAGACCTAGATTCTACTGTTAGCTCACCTTAGAGGGTGAGAGTTTCAGTGTAGGCTCATTTACTTGGGTAGCATCAGACCCCATCAGGAGATAAGAGGCCTAGGGCAGGGGTCGGAAAAGTGCAGCTCGTGAGCCAAATGCGGCTCTTTAACTGCCTTGTTGAGGCTTGGAGAGCACCTCCGAAGCCCTGCCCATAACCTCTGATGCCTCTTCTGATTGGCTGTCGGCAGGTCATGTGGTTAAGAGAGTGCCCCCCTCCCTCTTTGCAGCTCACAAAAAAATTGTCGCCACTGGAGGAGGGAGTGAATAGGCTCCCTCCTCATTTAAGTTTGCAGATCCCTGGCCTAGGGGGCCAAGTGTATTCCCTAAATAAACAGGATACACTGAGAGGGTTCATTTAGGACAGGTGTAGGGACTAGGGAGAGCCCTTCTTGAAGAAGCTATCCCTAAGATGTTCCTCCCATGGCTGATTGGGACCTGTTGAATCTTGTGTTTCCTCTGAGGTGTATGAAGCTCGGAGGACAAAGTGTAACTACCTATTTGCATATACATATGTGTCTTTGTGCATCTGTCTATATTTAAGTGCCTTACTTATATACTGAGGAGCCCTGATTTGTATGCTGCTGCTGCATTGATGGAAACTTCTGGCTGCTGTACAATTGCTATCCTTATCTATTTGTTTAATAAATACTGTTAGTGTTTGGAAGAACTACTTCCGCCCTAATCATTTATATGTAAGTATATCTATATGTGTACACACCACTAAGTGTTTATATCATTAACCTACTCCAATAAGTAAGTGGGACCCATGCCCTGAGGTCTCTTATAGCCTGGGTCAAAATGTGTATAGTCACATTCATATTTACTAGATGTGACACTTGGGCAAATTCTTAGTAAATATCACCACAAACCCATTACACACGTACCCAGAGTGTTTATTCTCCTTCACATGAATTTATTTTATCTGTGCAGTGGGACCTTTAGTCTTAGGCAAATGGAACATTTACTCCTTGGGATGCAGGTGAAGAAGAAGGGAAAGAAATCCCAAATATTTTAAAGGCACAAGTATTATAAACCTACTTTATGTTGCCTGGAACTTGTACTTCCAGAATTTCTGGCCAATTTAGCTGGAATTTCTTTTCTAGTAAATATAGATGAAAAGCCAGGCATAAAATGCATTCAGCAAACATAACATGCAATTTAATGAGGGAAAACAGTACCACAGGCTGCATTAAAGTCTACTCTATCTGTGCTAAGATGCAAAATTGTAGCCTTTACGCAGATCTTAAATTCAACCATTAGATGCAGTTGGAATTGCAAGTTGAAAGCCGTAAGTGTGACATCATTGATACATCTCTGTTCAGGTTTGCTTTGCAACATTAAAAGACTTCTATCAGTCATTCCCAGCTAGTAACAATTTTACATTAGAGGAATACCATTATCAAAATAAAAAGTCTATTTTGTGCCTGAATTCAAAGTTCAATGTGGCATCAACAAGAGTAGTATTGGGAAAACGTGATTTCCTAGAATCCTGAAAAACGACACTGCTTTTCTATTTGTCTGAACATATGTTCTAATGGTGTCTTACATCTTGCCCTAAACAAACATATGCATTGTAATAAATATTACAGCTTTCTTCTGTATGAGAAATGCTAGGTATAGGTTGATTTCTGGCCACTACTGTTGCATAGATTGCTTCTTAGAATTAAACGGAACATCAGAAATGATAAGCAGCTATTTTGAACAGAGAAAGCAAAACCACAGTATTTTCTACAGGAAAATTGGTTGTCTCATTTTACAGAAATTGCTAGCATGTAAGCAGTGTAATAAGATTATTTACAATGTCATGCGAATGACGAATGGTTTTATATTGATATTACAAAAATATGAGATGGAGTGAAGGAAGTCATTGACTGACTGTTAAGATTTCCCTTATGAAGTGGAGATTTTATGTGTCTCCCATAATTACCTAGTTAAGATTTGTTTTTTGCAGTTCTCATGTTCCCTTCCCTTAGACTGAACTTGTATATTATTTGCAACTCTGTAATTCTTTGCTACACTCCTTCAATGCACACCCTCTATAGAATCTGATTGCCCTTTAAACATTGATCACAATAATAACACAAGCAATTGTAGCTTGATGAGCATTTGTCTAGTAATTTTTTTTTTAAATAATCTTCATAGTGGAAAATTTTATTGTTCATATTGTAATGCAGGAAACTTGCCAATTGTGCGATGAGGAAAGAGTGATGTTGTTGTGCCCACTTACAAGATACCAGAGACACTTTTTTTGCCAACTGCAAATTACAAGATAAGTGCTCCAAGACTTTTAAAAGGGTTCATTAATTGCATTGCATTTACAAATGTAAGCAATTCAGTGTAGACAGCCTATTATTTCTAGAGCACTCAGACAGCATGAGTTTAACACCGTGCTGGTTTTAGCTGTATTGTATATCTGAGCCGAGATGTCAGACCTGCAGGCTTTCGGCTCCTATTGACCTGCAGTGACCTGCTACACACACCTGCTGTCTATATGAGCATACTGGGACATGTAGTTTAGTAACTACAGGGTGCATGACAGTTTTCGTATTCCTGCAGTAAAGGTTTTTTGTTTTTTAAACTTGTCCAATGGTACTTCTGTCAGCTGGTTTAATGTTGTTTTTTGTTTAGAATAGTGACACCTGTACTCTGAACACTTTACACGTAATGTGTAACAAAAGTAACATGGCTTTGTAGAGCATATACAGTATGTGTTACAGTATTTTTATTTTTATATAAATATTTATTTCATTGTAGGTTGATTACCTTCTCCACATTCTAAAAGTACCAACAATGGACCAAAAATGGTCCATGACATTGTTCTCTTAAAACATAATATTTCTTGCTTGGAATAAGTCTTTTTATTAAAGCACTCCTCAAAGTCATAGATACTAGCTGCTCTACTAGGGTAGACTCGAGGAAAACTTTACTATGTAAAACATGGCAATATCTATGAATGGCTTCCTACCTACTGGGTAGTGCCACGCAAACTTTTACTAGTTAGTATAGGGGGTTTAATGACCTACACAGAGTTGAACATGTTTTAATTTCTAAAATTGAATAAGGTCCCTTTTCTTCTAGACTCTAAATTTTTGCACTGTTTTTCTGTTTTGCAGATTAATTATATTTTACAAATACAAGACGTATATATGTTCAAGTCAAATGTATACTATTCAGAGTTTTTCAATTTTGTTAACCATCAGGTGAAAGCCATGCAATGCTTATTTTAAAAAAACAAACTTTCATTGTGTGGGGCTTACCTGAATGCAGCCCAAGGTTCTATTTAAACACTGAAACAAAGGACTTGGGCATCACTGGATCAGTGGTTTTAGCACCATCTCCTTTGTGTGTCCTGACATAGTTCACATGTGTGTGAGTAATGCTATTTTATCATCTTAGCTTTTTCTGGGACTCTGAATTTCAGCAATAGCAAAGTCACATAAAAGGATTTTGGATGCCACTAGGTAAGCCTCACATTGGGTTTTTTTAACTAAACATTAAAGGAAACAATTTAGACCCCCTTTAACCCTTTAACTGCCAGCTGATTTTTTCCCGTGCACCCTGTATTGCCAAGCTGTTTTTAAGCATTATGCGCTGTAGGTGTTTTACCAAATATTTTGCAGTGAAAGTAATCTAATTTCCAGGAAAATTATATATTGTTTTTTTCAGCACACTTTGGGCTTTAATATGCAATGTCTCGTTTGTCATAATTTTTTTGCTTCTTTATTATTTTGGGTGAAAAATGTAAAAAAAAAATTAAAAAATTAATATTTTCTCTTAAAACTGTCACTATTTTTAACAG
>WMED01026905.1:0-10729 GCA_019650415.1 Pipa parva | reverse complement strand
CCCCGGCCGGCTGGGAGGTTACTGCAGCCGCGGCTGCCAATTGGGAGATTTAGATTGAGCCCCGGCTGCAGTAACCTCTGGCCAGCACTGTACAAAAAAAAATGCTAGGGGCGCCCCCCTGGGCAGGCGACACCCCTAGCATTTGCCTACTCTGTCTAATGGCAGAGCCGACACTGTTCATATGCTTATGTTTTATTAAGGATAATACACCCAAAGGTACTTATTGCAATTGTTGGCATGACATTAACCTCCTGTGCAACTAGTGAAAATTGTGATTACAGGATACAATCACTGTGAGGTTTGTTAAAGGTAACTTCACTTGCAAGTGATCATCATTTATAGGTAATGATGACTGAACACTGAGCAAAATGAGAAGCAACGGGCATATAAGACATGAACACTGAACATGTATTCTACCAGTCTACACCAGTGTTATACCCTTAAACAGAATTAAGCATTTATGTATCATGTGAAGCCTTCAGACTACTGCCCAGATACTGAACACTGGACTGAAGACATGGATCCTCTTTACCACAGTGAAGCTGACATTGGTCACTCCTAGGATGAGGAGCCAAAGGAGCCCCAGATTTCCTCTCAACAGCTTATCTTATCACAGGTCCTTCAGCGAATAGCTCACAGTGTATACTGTCCTCAGTACTCTATGCACAGCTCATTACTGTGTTCAGAGGACCTGAGGTGATGTCTTGGCCTTATCACTCCCTCCAAAAATCACATGACATCCTCACATGTTATCCACACCCTGGCTCCTCCACCAGCATTACTGAGTACAAATAAAGTAACTTGAGACACAAACACTTCTGAGATCATGATAAAAACAGCGGGGGCCTGAAAGGCCCCCAATTCGTACAGATGTAGTTTTCACCAAACAAGCATTGTTACACCATAATGCCTATGAAAAAAATTATATGAACAACTGGATATTATCAACAATGACATACTTGAGGAATACCTGGAGTTTCAAAATTCTAACTAAACTAATTTTGCAGATAATAGCAAAAAATGTAAGCATGGGGGCCTAAAAGACCCCCAATATGCGTTCTAGAAGCAAATGAACTCACCAATATATATTTTAATAACCAAAGTGAGTGTTGGGGGTAGCTACCTCCACCCTCACAATTCAGGCCACAAAAATTATTCTTGACAAAAAATGAGCTGAAATGATATGTGTTAAGCTGTAAGGAGTTGTTAAATGGCAGGATAAATAGAACAATAGTTTTGACCATTCCCAAATTGCCCCCAAGCTATACTACAGAAATTATAAATGTATTGAGGAAATATGTTTTCTCAAAACATATGCTACACAGTAATTAATATTAGCAATACACTTGTTCCTGAAACTCTCCAATGTCTCCTTCTGTGCTTGATCAATCATTTTTCAATTGGTCATTTCCAACTTATAGTGTAATTACCTTGTCTCCCTGTTGTATAAGTCTCTCCTCTTCATTTTTTTCTTTTGCCACATGTTCATTTTCATCAAATACATCTTCCCATAGTGTGGGCTTTAGGCAGGGTTTTATGTAAAGGCAAACTCCTGCCTATTTCCAGTATTTATGATCCTTTCTGAACAAACTATAACCCTTTAGGCTAACTGCCCAATCATTATCATTTAAAGTGTTTTAAGTTATTCCCTATATGCCATACATTTCTATAGAAGGACAACACACTATGGGGGTTATTCACTAATGTGCAAATTTGTCTATCGAATTCGCAAACAGAGAATTCCCATAGCAAATCTGCGACAATTGTAAAGTCACTGTAGTCATTGTAAAGTCATTGTAAAGTCATTGTAAAGTCACGACAATTTTGTAATGTTAACATTGCTACAATTTTCCCACAATAAAGTTGCGACTGCGACAATATTCTCATCATAAAGACGTGACTGTGACAGTAGCAGCCTATTGTTACTGTCTTTATCTGGCGAATTCGCACCTATACGCAATAATTCGGACATTAGTGAATAACCCTGTATATGATGATTCAGGTCTTCATGACAGATTGCCCTGTCTGTTCCCCTAATATTACAATCCCCCACTTCCATCCTATCTCCTTATTTGCTGTAATGGACATGTCTCTTGCTTTCAGAGGGACTGACTTTCTGTAAATTAACATCCTTGGCAGATTTGCAGGGGTGTGCCAGATGAAGACTAGTTTCCCTGACACTCTTCCCTCTGCCTCACCTTCTAACTAGTACCCAGCATGCTTCCACCTCTGTCCCAACGAGTGTCTGCTCAGTGAGTAGCAAACTCCATTCCATGGTACCAGTCGATCTAAGTTTTGCAAGTTGCTCATTTAGATCCAGGATCTGGGCTTCAAAATGTGCAATGTGTTCAAATTTTATACATCAATATGCACCCTCAAAAGGCCAATCAAGGACTTCATACATTGCAGGAGACCTATGCGGGATAGCATTGTTAATTATGAAGAAATTATTAATAGGGATAACATCAAACAAAGTAGTTTCTAAAAAGTAGTTTATACAATAGCATGCAGACAATTGAAGTGAATAAAAGCATTTTCCCCTTTCCAAGCATATTACATCTAAGGTCACTGAATTTCAAGTCACCTAGCTCCATTGGCTGCAAATACTGTTTCTTTAAACAAAACAAAACATATATTCCTGAATAGCCAAGTTCTACCTCCAACTATGGCCACCCAAAAATACAAATTTTGGTAGAATAAAGTTACCCATGCAAAGATTTAAGTACGGTAGTGCAGGTACAAGACATTTGACCTCCTTGTGAGAACAGTGATTTGGTAAACATGGAAACATAAGAAAATACCATAGTCCCTAACAGAATTGTAACTGGAAACAATGAATACTTATTTCCTCTCAACCTCCACCGCTAAACAAATATATGATAGCATGCCAGAATTACAGGCCATACAATTTCTTCTGGTTGATAAATCAGTGATAGTTAAAATATTGTTCATAATTTATTGTATATTATTTGCATTTTCCTTCTTTCGTTTTATGCCTATTTTATTCTTCCTGTGTATTATTATTTGTGTTCACAACCTGTTACAACTATACATTAGGATGCTCAGTACTGCCTAATAATTCATGTTTGTTCATGAATGAAAATTCTCTCATTAAAGCCAATTAGTAATTATTAATTAACCTTGAAGAAATTCCAAATGGAAGTGTTGCAATAAATTTCCACAATACTATTTACGTTTGAATAAAATACTGTACCTTTTTATGACAAATGTGTTGTTTGTTCATTTGTTAAGCTAAATAGTGTATAGAGAGGACTCTGAAGGCTGGTTTCCCATCAGTGAGTAGTCAGACTGACACAACTGATCTGACTATTCATATGTAAATTAATGCCATTCTTTGCTATGGCCCTTGGTACAGTGTAAAAAAGTGTGAATGCAAGTGTCATACCAAACAATGGCATTCATTTACATGCAAGGAGCTGGACTGATCATGTTGCTACAACTCCTAGTTAATGCCAAAGCAGTCTAGCTCCTGCCTTCTTGACTTTTTGATTCTCTATGGAAGAAGAGTTCAGTTACCTTATATATAATCAATGCAGAACAAATCAAGAATTAAGTTAAATATAGAACATTTACACATTATATTACTCATCTAGACAGTGCAACCTAAAGTGGAGAATTAATGACCTCATACAGAGATTCAAAGGTATATTTCCAAAAGTATACTGTATAACCTATTTTGTGCAATATCAACAACTCCTTCTGAAACAACCGATACTGCTCATCCATCAATACTTGCATCCGTTGTTGGGCAATGAGTGCCAATAGCTCTCCCAGTGTGGCTGAACATAGTGTTTTCTTTGCAAGATGTAACATTTTGATGAGTGATGACTCAATTATAAGTGCTATCATTGCATGTGAAGACATACGAGAGGATTTGATAGATTGCTGATGAACTGCAAGAACATTTACACTGCAACCCCCAAAGGTTATTTATGGATCAGTTTGGCCTTCCTAGCAGCATGAGTATAGCAATAACAAAATGCAGCTTTTAGCCTAGAGTAAGCCATACCCCATAACCATAATGATAATATTTGCTAAGCAACAAAATACATTAAAGTAAAATTCATTATAAAATGCACACAATTTACTACAGCCTATTGTTTCTTTCCTGTGTATACAGTCATTTCATGCTGTTCTTACATGGAGCACTTTTTCTAGGAAGGAGTTTCTAGAGGCGTTACTTACTGTTTATTTCAGAACTTTGATGTTTCAATCTTCAGCTTGTTCAAGTTTTGTTAGGTCAGGCTGTCTACACAATACTATCTACTGTGCTGATATAGGAGAGGAAGGAAACAAAGACAACAATGTTTGTATCACAAATGTTGATAAGGCTCTGTGTATCCATAATTATAGAAAAAAAGCTTTAGTTAGCCATGGAACAAAGCCAATAAGTCATGTCAGCTTTCTTATGTATCTTTCATTGATGAGCCATTTTCAATGACTGACTACAATTGGCTCAAAGTATTTTGGAGTATGGACAATTCCAGGCACACAAATGACTTTGATGAGACTAAAAAAAAACAGCAGTGTTGCAGTTGTTGAGATATGCAAATGTTTGTATACCTGGCATGTTCAATATTGGCATGTCCTGACAGTCTCCCTCAGATAAACAACCTATGACTTACCTGTTTACACCCCTTTATCTACTATCTGGAGCTGAAAGATAAAATTAATCAGGCATTTATATCCTTAAATGTATGTCCATTGGAGTGCAGCTGTATTTATGTTTAGATAAATCTAGTGCACATCCCTTTATGAAAATAAAACAAAAAAAGTAAGAATTAATTTCCTAGCATGTATGGTATGAGTAAATTTACCACCACAGTTCAACAGTTCAATTCTGGCAAGTCCTAGCTACTAATATAAAAAATATTATCTTAAAAGCAATTAAGTAAAATATAGTCACTTGACATATTAAGTGCATTTAGGCTAAATATGTACTTTAAAGACTATTTAGGTTACTGTGGGATCATTACTAGACCTCAGTGAACATTAAGGGCTTATTTAAGTCTAAACAGTTGCGAAAAGGTCAGAATTCGCATTCAGTCACCACTACTTCATCTGCGCTTATTCATCAAACTCTGTGATGTGATGAATGCGATGCAATATTCACTTAATAAAGTTAATGGGACATTTTGAGGTTGACTTCACTGCACTTCGCTAGTAGAATTCGCATCACTGTACATCACTCTTCATCCTACTAATGTTCTACTACTAAATATGGTGCACTAGTCAAGAAATCACATCTGTTGCTGTTCACTTCTTCATTATGTAATCCACTGTTTAGTGAATAAGAAGTAGAGAATTCATGACTATCAGAGTGTGGAGTACCAAAGTGAAGCAAATTCAATTTGATTGTTGAATTCACATTTTAATGAATAAGCCTTATTTGACTTTAGGGGACAATTTACTAAGGTTGAAAAGTACGCTTTAGACCTTTTTGATTTTATTCAATCTCAAAACAGCATTTTGATAAAAAAAAAAATATTGATCGTTTTCTTTATTCAAGAAATTCATTTTCACAGTTGAAAAGTAGCCAAAGTGCCTCCATACAAATGGGTATCGAAATACCCCAAGCTTAATCGAAATTTATCACTGGGTAAAATAATTTTCGATGTTGCCAATATCCAAAATATTTCCTGTCGAAAATTGCTATTGCAGTCAACGCAAAAATAGAACTTTTCGACTTTAGTAAATTTCACCTTAGAGATTCCCATTTACAGTAATGCTAGATCATTACTAAAAGTGGGCAGGAATTTCTGCACCTCCTTATAACAGGGACTTCCTATACTTCTTTTTATCCTTAGTCTAGATAAATTTTGACTGTTGTGAAGAATAATGAATTACATATACAGCTAATGGTAACAATTACCCAACTGTTTTTTTTCTAGCTATAGTATTACAAAGTATATAGTTGATTTGCAATAAGGTTTGTGTTAAGCTGTTTTCAGTTAATGATTTCCACTGCATTTGAATGATATTTTTAAGGATTAAAATAAAGAATGGCAATAAATTCTGCGTCTCCCATTTGTTTCCTTAATGGACCATTATTCCAAAGGACTGTTAATGTATTTTCCTATTGTGAATAAATATGTTTGCTAATTCATTAATATAACTTGGATTTGAGAGGTTGTAACAATTACATCACTGCAAATTGTTGCGTGAATTTACAACCATTCAAATACAAAAACACAGAAGCACTGTGGTGTTTAATAAAGGGGTTAAGTTATCTTTTTTGTATATTGTGCATGCGGTCCTGTTTTCCTTTTTGATGGTTAGTTGTGTAACTATTTTGAGTATACACAATTATTTCCCAATTTCTGTGTGACATGACATCATTTTTGCATTCCTAGTTATAATTTTTGACTTTATGGAACATTTTTCATTTGAATTGTAGGGAACCACCAAGGTACCTTTATTGTGTTATTTATTTAAAAAAGATAAATCAACGGAGTTGCAAGATTTCTATGTCAGTGGGGGACACAGATCTGGACTTCCTTTCCTTAAGAATTTGGTTACAGACTCTGAGATCTGGGACTAAATCATTAGAGCAGTATCTGTGAAAGTTAATGTCTAAGTGAATCAGAAGATATATTCACCAGTTGTAGAACTCACAGCACTGCAATGTGAAGGAATGTTGGAGTTGTGACTAAGCCTTGTAACAATATCATTAGTGGGCTGGAGGGAGTGAAATTGAGCAGGGGACAGAGGTATGGAGAAAAGCACCCCCTTTATTCTATGAGATGTCCTGTGCAAAATAAAAATTAATAACAATATTCATAATGTCTGATATCTACCTACGTGAGACAAATTAAAAAGTGAATATTATTCTAATTTTTAAAACTGAGGGATCCAGGTTTAAAAAAAAATTAAATTAAATTAAATTAAAAAAAAACAACCCCAGCCCAATACATCTAGGAAAAATTCCCTGGCAATGGGTTAGAGTACATATGGAGTAGTGTTAACAAAACAAGCCTTTAATTAGCAATGAAAAACACATTTCTGAAACATGCAAAATCTGTGAGTTCTGCATTGTATTTTCATATATGTCACTTCTAGATACCCTGCTGCTGAATGAGTCTTAAGCAAACACTTGGATCTTTTCTTTTTATAATTCAATAAGCTACACATATAATAACCATAAGCAATATGAGATGTGTTAACGAAAGTTATAAAGCACCTATTACATTCACATCTTTTAGGTTTATCCATATGATCCCAGTAAAAATACTCCAACCAACATCAGGACAAGAGAAGCAACCAACTTGTTTATCAATCACTTCAGCATCTCTGTTTTTAAAAGGTTACTGCACTTCATAAAAAGCTTGGTCAACTGTAAAATTAAGTCTCCTTAGATATGAAAGTGTCCACCATGTTTAAAGTAAGCATCTAATGTAATGAAACTGCTGTCTCTGACCAGGTTCACTGAGTTTTCCATTGCATCATTCAGTTGCAGGAATGCAGAAGGTTGCTATTTAAATGGAATTTATGTGATGAAAGTAAAAATGACGCAAACACAATTGTCTCTATCTTGTGACTAGTAAAAAAAATAAATAAATTCACATTATCACAGAGGTAGAAATCATACAGAATATTCTATGATGAATCCTATATTACATATATTAAAGTGCTTTTGAGATGGAAGGTTTATTAATCCACTGATTAAGACTATTCTTCTAAATAAAGGACAGTGCATTTTAGATTAAGTGAAGGTTTTGGGGCTTATTCATGGAAGACTAAACAGTCACATAAAGATCCAAATTCACATTAATTCGGAACTACCCCATCTTCATGTATTAACTCTGTGATGTGGCAAATTTGCATCCACATCGGACACTTACATTGGTCAGGAATTTCAGAGATCTTTGCACCACATAATTTGACTATTCAACAGTTCATCATGCATCAGAGTCTGTCAAAGTAGTGAATTTGGCAAGGTGCACTGTGTAGAACGCGGTCATTTAATGTTGCCAAATCAAAGTAGAGAAATAGGAGATGATAGGGCTCTGATGGGGCATAAACTAGGAATATGGAGACATAGGAATGGATGTAATCCAAAAATGTAAATGGAACTGGAGCAACAGAACACAAGAAAACATGTTTAAAGCCTTACTGATAGTCCTTTATACCTTGATAAAGGGCCATCAATAAGGCTCGAAATATGTTGTGTGTTTCAAAACAATAAAAAGCTTACTTGTATTTTAAGCTGTTGCTCCAGTTCCATTTACCTTTTTGGATTGCCTTTATTACACCCAGACAGTGGTGTTTAACACTGTAGAGCACAATAAGAAGGAAGTTTGCATGCTTATGCAGTCATATCTTTTATAGGAATGGATTTAATATTCACTTAAAAGGTTAGTGAGACACTGTGTGGATGACTTCATTCCACTGGTGTAATTCGGATCACTATACATCACTCCACTTCCTATCACTATTGACTATATCGACTATGCTAGAAATTGCGTCCAGTGCTATTTGCTTCTTTATTACGGGAACCAGCCTCTCAGTGAATAAGGATTAGCAAATTTATGGCTATTCATGGGGACATAAATTCACTTTGACAGTCAAATGTGCACTTTAATGAATAATGTCCCTCTGATAGAACAAGTCAAGATTATGTCCACTTGATTGGCATCAGAACCATCAGCATAGATCTGTTTGAATAAGTAGCCAGGTGTTTTACATCTCCCAGTGGTCTAATGCTACAACACTAATAATAATATATTTTGTACTTAAATAGACATAAATATCAGTATTAATCTTTTTGTTTCCGTAAGGTATGTGAGTTTTAAACCCAAATGGTAGTGGCTATAGGGGCCCCTAAATCCCTCCAACTACTCCATGTGGGGAAGATAAGATATGGTACAAAAGCTATTTTATTTTGTCACTATGTAAATTTTATCTTAAAAAATTAATATCCACAATTAAAAGTAGAACAAAGTATTTACACAGTTGATCAGTTAGATAATACATCAGATCATAACTGACATGGATTTAAAAAGGATTCCTATCAGGAAGATAACTGCAATTCTTCACTGATAATCTCCTCCTAGACATGTTCCAGGGGTGGAACTTCTGGGAGATGGATCCTCTCCTGGGCCAGTGCACGATTGGCATGGGAACCTCTACTTGCAGCACACTACAGGAGTTGCAGCGGTGGCAACTGGACCCCCTGGAGCACCAGGCCCGGTCACCACCGTGATTGCTACAACCCTAGTAGGTCCTCCAATGGCTTGCTAATCAAAATGAAAATTCAATTGTCAAAGTAAATTGATAGTAAAAAGCAAATAGCATCAGACTTGGTATATTGCATAGTGTAGTGTAGTCACTCAGAAAGAAGAAGCCCTTCCATTAACCCCCTGATTCACAACTTTCTGGCAAAGGAAAACTGGAAAATTTCTTCTTTGATGCAACAATTTGGATTTCCATGAATAATCCCCTGGGTCTTCCTAGTTGTCGGATCCAATTTACATTACATTTTTTTCTGAAATTGGATCAGTCTTACCTTACTTTAGGTGCATGATGGAATTTCACATTTTTAAATGGAACTCACACAGGTCTAATGGTCTTGAAAGTCTTTACTGGTATTACTTGTTATGAAAACACAGTTTTTATTGCCATCCTATAAACAGTTGCTGTTGTTAATTTAAATGCCCCAGAAATCATGTACCTCAAACTAAACATGTCCTCCAAGGTGCCCAGCCATGGTTCATAAAGACTGCCGTGCTTTAAGTCACATTACATTATGAAATATTTACAATTTAGTGTTGTACCTTGACTGGCTAGGCCTCAAATAATAGTATAAACTGATCCTCGGTTGGCGGTACTGTCTATAGCAAACATGATATCCTTTTGAAGAGGTCTTACCATTGGCAATATGACCTCCGTCTATCTATTAATCATATCTTTCCTTATAAAATATACTGTAGTAGGATATTGTCTTTCTACTCTACTTTAACACATTGCTTGCTTTCTTTCAATTCATCTAAAATAACTGATAGATCACTCTCTTCTTTTGTTTCAGTCTTTTGGATGTTTTATCACATCCCTTTTAAAATCTCAAGCATTTAACATTTCCTCTTTTTTTCCCTAAATCACTTTTCATCTGGTTTATCCATTCTGAGCAATCAATTCTCTTGCAGATCTTTATATCATCCGCAGCAAAACACACTTTATCTATTAGACCATCAATAAAATCACCAATAAATCTGTAAGACCCTGTACAGATGATTGAGATATACCAATTATTAACTTCCTTTTACAGTTAACAACACAATTATGTCTCCTGTAATAGCCAAAAGTCATTTCCAGTCTGCTGTATTTGAGTCCAAACTTTAAATTCTGAGCTTATTGTATCTTAAAGGGATGGAAGTGTGACATGAAAATGGCATCAATGAACAGGGTAAGAAAATTAGCAATAGTATTGAACGATGATATCGATAATATATCGAGCAAAGATAAGCCAGCAATATAAACCATGACCAGCAACAGCGCAGTTATAGTTTAAAACCCAATTATTTCCCTATGGAAGTAATTAGGTATAACCCCAGCTGTAAACTCACTTACAGTGAAAAGCATTCCTCTCCATAAGCATAATAATACATGACTTTATAGGCTACCTGAGCTTTTAGGAGCCCGAAAAGCAGCACCTGCTCCCCCTAGTGATTATCACTGTAAGTGGGTTTAGTTCTCGGTCTTTTGGCTAAGA
>WMED01026904.1:0-10730 GCA_019650415.1 Pipa parva | reverse complement strand
GGCCCCTGATTTCGTTTCCTGGCGGGCCCCTGATTTCGTTTCCTGGCGGGCCCCTGATCTCTTGTTTCCTGGCGGGCCCCTGATCTTTTGTTTGTTTCCTGGTTAGCCCTAGCACTCCAGTCAGACACTGAACAAACTAATTTCATCTATTTTCATTTAAATTAGAATCTTTGGACATAGAGATGTTAGAGTCTATTTGTTGCCCTTCTATCAGTGCCTACAGCATGTGTTTTATCAATGATGCAAAAGAACTAACTAAGCTGTACATCCTGGGCAAGGGTTAAAGGAACATAGTTAATGAGAGACAGCAAAATGCAAGATTAAATAAAGCAAATATTACATAAGTTTAGTGCCTATGTTCTCACATTACCCCCAAGCTTGACCAGATTTTAATATATTAATGCTGTATGATTCAGACCTGTAACACTAGTACTACACAAGTGTGTGATTTTTTTTTTTTTTTTGCCTTGGTTGTGCTCATGATTTTATTTTCAGCCTTTGGGTGCAGGTTCCTAGTTTACTGATTGGAGAGGCAGATCTCTGCGTTGAACCAAATGCAGATTCTGAGAGTGATTCTTCAATGGGTTAAATCATCCGGAAAGGATGTTAATTTACCAAAAGCTTGCATTTCTTTGACTTTTTTCAGAAAAGGTCATTATTCTCCCCAGAGTTTGCCAAAATATGCCAAATGCATTAATATACCCCAATTTTCCTTCTGCTACCATGGAATCATGTGCCATTAGGGCAGGGGTTAGCAAACTGCAGCTCATGAACCGCATGTGGCTTTTCAGCCGCCTTGTTCTGGCTCTGAGCTCGTCTCCCTTCCACCCATGACCTCCGACGCCTCTTCTGATGGGATATCAGCAGATTTTATTACTAGCAGTGAATTGCCATCTTAAACTAAAATATGCCCAAAGCCATTAACTCCCCCACCCCCCTTGCATGACCTTATATAACCAGCTCTAAGGTCAGAGCTACCACTAGGGTTAGGGGTCAGTAAACCACAGTTCCCTAGCTGCACAAAGCTCTTCACCTGCCTTGTTATCCCTCTAAGTGCATCTCCCTCTCTCTGCCCATGACCTCCAACACTACTTCTGATAGGACCTTGGCAGGTCATGTGATGGGGGGAGTTTGTGCTCCTCTCTCTTTGTGGCTCCAGAAACATTATTCATCAGTGGAGTAGGGAGCAAAATGGTTCCCTCCTCTGAAAAGGTTGCCAACTCCTGCGTTAGGGTATTTTGTTCAGAACAGGGAATTCACCAAGGCATATAGGTGTGAAATATGTTTGAGTAACTTTGCTACTTTAAAAGTGGCAAAGTGAAATGTAAACACATTTTTCCATGTATTTTCTTTAGTTATACATGTGATGCTGCAGTTCTTAAAGAGAGTTCCCTAGTTTGATATTAAAGTATTTTACCAAACTCAGTGTGAACCCAGATAATAGATTTCTACTTGTACTTGTTTGGGTTTATGCTGCCCTCCACTCATTAGCATAACTTAACACTTTGGGACCCTGGTGCAGAATCAGCACCATAGCCCCTTCCCTCCCTCCAACAAGTGAAGTAAATGTACCGGTATCAAGGGGGGTACACAGCAGGTGAGGAATGCTGGGGGCTGCAGATTGGTCACTGTGGCCCTTTAAGGTGGATGGGTCTCCGTGCCTCCGTGCTGACCCACCCTTGCCTCTATTTGATCTACACATACAACTAACTGACATATTCTTGACAAACTAGGAACTTAAAGCTGTTACATCATAGGAGCCTGGAACCTTTTCACATTCACATTGTGGTAAATTTCTGATGGTCACTATTTTAATTCCATCAATTCACTCGGTTCCCATGTAACATTTTCTTCCAACAAATTAGTTCAAAGATCCACTAAAGCCCCCGAGTCTAGGGGAAAGCGGTATCTGGCATTATGGTAATTTATGGAAAATTATATCAAGTGTGGAAATGTCAGGTTTATCCTTTTTTCAATCCTTTCTCCACCCAATTTTATTCCTTTATCAAATGATCAAATAGGTAAATGTCAGAGTGAATAAAAGAAGATTTAATTGACTGCTTAAATTTGTCATTCTATCCATTACACTGTACTGTATACTGTTTATCATACTATATCCAATTTCACCCACAAATGCACCGTAGAAAATGTTTTTTTTTTTACTATGTTGTAAACAACAAACCATTTCGATAAAAGCAAATAAAGAAAAATATTTTTTTTCAATATTGATAAATGCCAGTAGGTAAAAACTATACAGTACTATTATGGTCTGTATGAAATAATGAAATATACCATTCGATATACGACCCTAGGTGTATATAACTAGCACACCATTTTAAAATAAATTTGGTATACAGTAAATCATGCCCAGTTGAAATGTAATTTATAAATATAGACCAACTACCAAATCTCCTTTATACTAAGCCAGTTACTGACACAAATAGTTAAAAAAAATTCTAGGGAAGAAATAATGCTTGCCGTTTGTTTCCCTTAATTAATTTTCCTGAGAGCTGCCATTTTCCTCTGCCCACTCCCCCTCCTCTTTCTGTTCTGCAAATCAGGCAATAGGAGAAGACAAAGCTGCCTAACTGCTATTGGTTAAACAGTGTGCTGACCTTTTGGTCGCATAAATTATGTTGGAATGCAGGAGATTACAGAGAGAAAAGTAACTTGTGTGCAGACGTTATGTAGTAAGTAGGGCAAAAATGTCTGGGGGAGGGTACCTTTTCATTGAAAACTGGCCAGTACACATCACACACACATTTCCTGGTGTGGGAGTTTATCATTGCTGCCTACTCAATCATTCTGCGTCACATGAAACAACTACTAGGGAGAAACACTTCTCACTAATGTATAATACTGCATATGTAAAGATGTAATTTGACTATAGATCCCCTTTAAGGCATGAAAATTATGTTCCATTGCCGTGAGCGAGCAAGTTTTATTGTAGCCAGTAAATCGCAACAAAATGTATACATGTGTACTCTTTCGAAGTTCACCACACACAGGAAATGGGATTGTATTGGATGCCAAAGAAAGAGTTATTGGATCGAAGGTGATAAAATACCATCAGGGGAATCAATAGAGGCCATCTTTAATAGAGGTGCCGTAATCCATATTAACCAATCAGCTGTTAGCTTTGTCTGGTATAAGGAAGCAAGAATAATAAAAGACAACTTTTGATTGGTAACTATACATTACTACTCCTCTGTAAAGTTTGCCCGTCGATGAACTCCCCTTCAGTTTTCTTCATTTTGCACTAAGAGATGGGAATTTTGTTTTAAATATATTCATTTTGTTATATAATAAATGAAGAATGCTATATCTAATTTAAAATAGTCTTGCATAATTATATCGGGGAAATTATATATTCAGTTAGGATTTTAAAAGGTATGGGGAATGGAACGGGATTGGGACAGTGCAAAGAAGTGTCCAACTAGAATTTATCATTTATCTAGAGAAAATAGCATGGTTTGTAGCAACATTCAAGTTCCTAGAAAGCTGTGAATATAGAGTATTGTAATGCAACTGGCAGACAACTCATGTTGTTACTTATCCATAGGATATTTCAGACAATTATTGCTAAATTACTGTAAACAGAAAGGAGTAATGAAAAGCTACAAGTACCACTTACTGAAGGCTTTGTCACAGAAATGTAACTTCAGCCAGAATCACTTGACCCTCCATGGTAAATAATATAAACAGCAACATCTCATAATTAGAGAGAGTGGTATGGGAAAATCACATTATTCACGCTCTATAAGAAGATTATGAACCCCATTCATGTATAGCTCTGCTTTCCATGCTTGGTTACAAAAGGCAACCTTTATTTGAATTGACACAAGTGGATATTGTTTATGTGAAAAACAGAACCATAATATCTTAACTTGGGAAAAAAAAAAAAAAATTATCAGCCAAAAGAATTCTCTGCTCTCAGGCTGGGGAAAAATCTATTATTCCCTAGGGAGTTGGTCTTGTCATTTAGCCTAAGTCCAAAATATTTCCCAATAAAATAGACCGATATCGATCTGTAATGTAAGGAACCCTCATAGGAAGCCATTGCAAAGTGTGCCCCTGTTAACGGTTTATTTCAATGGGGAAACATTTTTATCCTTTGTAAATCAGGGAAATTGGAACGTACAGGGAAATAAATACGAGACTGTAAAATGGGGTGAAATTAATTGATAGGATTAAATAGGTCTTTTGGTAAATATGCCCCAAGGTCTTAAATAAGAAAAAAAAATATTAAATAGAAAATATTAATGTTTTGCTGCACAGGTTGGACCTTTATCATTATATATCGATATTCCCGATACTGAAATTTACTAAGCCTTTCAGAATTTTTTTTTTTTTACACCTTAACAAGGGATCGCCAGACTGAGGGTGGCGAAAATCCATTATTTCCTATGGAGCTGAGTGTGTAAAAATTTCCTGGAGGTAAAATCTGCGATATAGATATCGATATCAAAGGGTTCCGTTGACAGCAATGTTAATTGTAGCAGTATTAACACATCAATATTTATCGATATCGATACATTTTTTTCCCCTGCATTTCATAAATGAGGGGGAAACAAAAATGCGGCAAAAAAATAATTGGCAACAAAAAAAAACGCCTATACGATTTTTACAACTTCGGTAAATATCCCCCTAATTAAAGTATTTAATGATGTGTCTGATTTTTATCTTATTTTAGGCGTAATTCAATTTACATTTATTTGTGGGATAGTGTGGATTTATATCAGTAAATCTTTGACAAATTCTTAACTAGAAAAGAATAACAGGATCTGCACGGCCCCCTGTGTTAGGGGAGGTAGAATAAACAGGCTATTCTCTGTGGTCTTTTCTTCTGCTGGCTGTTAAACAGGAGTGCACAGTTTGCCACTGCCTTACTCTATAGGAGATTAATTCACCAAACAGCGAATTTACCCTCCGGATCCTTCACATCAGTACGCATGCTCAGTTATGCACTCGCTGATGTCCTGCACGCAGACATCAGCGAACGCTTTAAAGGGATTCCAGTCTCGGCGAAGCTCGTGAGGCTCTACTCTTGACGTCTCGTTAGACTGGAATCCCTTTAAAGCGTTCGCTGATGTCCGCGTGCAGGACATCAGCGAGCGTATAACTGGGTATGCATACTGATGCGAAGGATCCGGAGGGTAAATTCGCTGTTTGGAGAATTACCCCCTAAGGCTAGGTTCACACTAGCGTATGACGCGAATACGCCGTGTCCGGAATGCTGTCTGTCGCATTTTGGCCGGTGTATGAGACCACATAGGAAGAGCTTTGAATGCTGAGGGATGTGTCCACAGTCGCTGGCAAGTACAATAGAAAAATAGGCCGGAGGATATCTTTCTTTCTATATTTTTTCTTTCTTCACATCAGCGTATGATGCGCCGCGCATAAAACTCTGGTGTGAACCTAGCCTAACAGTTACATTTGTTGATTCTATGTAACAGTTACAGAAGCAAGGTTTGTGCAACTACTGAATAGTACTGTGACTGGGGGAGTTCAAAGGAGGGACAAATTTATTTTGTGGGAGGCATAATTTCTTTTCATCTGCTGTTACAGAACAAGTATTGTCTCATCAGATTCACTCAGGGCCGGTTCTAGCGCTGAACGATGTGGGCAACTGCCCAGGGTGCAATCTATTAGAGGGTCACTGTCACCTACATTGCCCACCACAAACTTACCTTCTTCAGCGTTCCAGCGACGCTCCTCCTCTGAGCGCCGCTCCACAATGAGGTTGCATTCCACTTACCTCATTGTGGAGCGGCGCTCAGAGGAAGAGCGTTGCTGGAACGCTGGAGGAGGTGAGTGGCGGGTGTGCGCCCGGAGGGGGGGCGTGGAGGGGCGGTTTGGCCAGGGCGCCCATAGGGCCAGAACCGCCCCTGGATTCATTGTTGATAAAGGTCGCTCTGAAACGTAACTTTTTTCTTACTGACAGTTCATGAAAATACAGTTAAAATTTGGTATATGGACTTGTTTCAGTACAGACAAAATGTTCCCTGAAGTGTTTGTGGGACTGTGTTACATTGGAAATAACTTACTTCTAATTCTTGAACCCCTTTTATGCTGCAATTGTATGTAAATGTCAGTAAAAAAAATATTGAAAGTCAAAAAGAACTTTTCCAATGGTTGCCAACTATTTGTTTGTAATGCGTGTGCCTTTAACCTTTTCCTATCCAATAAAATTTCCTGTTCTGCCCATTGAAATCCTAATATTTTTGGCAAAAAAACATGAAATTAGATGTTTCATGCAATATCATTGAATTTTATCAAATAAATTAGCAGGACTTAGGATAGAGAAGTACGTCTGTTATATTGATGTCCCTTGCCAGGGGACCAAGGACTGGAACGGAATTTTTGGAATGTCCCCCTCTAGGGGACACAGGATAGGAAAAGGTTAAGTACCTAACATCTATTGCTTGTTGTGGATGGTCTAGGAGCTAGACATTAATTATGGAATTAATTTATCCACACATATCAGTATATGCTAATTAGAGTTGCACCAAATCTAGGATTATGGGTTTGTATTCATCCAAATGAAAGGATACTTTCATTTGGACTTTGCTAAATTACAAGAAGTCTTGCAAAATTTGGAGTCAGCCTATTTCTAATACTATAGTTGCATCATATTCCATCAACGGTGATCCTGTCTGAATGACATAATAATGTAAATAAACAAATGTGGGATAAAGAACGTGAGGTATTAAATGTAATAGAAAGTAAGCATTGTGTAGCCTTTGCCATCAGGGCTGAAGGGGATAATGAGGAGTTGTGCATGTAGGCATTGTTTTTGAGCTTTGGGAAAATGGATTAACTTAAGTTTCCAAGTATTTTTCTCTAAAGAGTTATTTTTGTATAAATGAATGAATTCATTCTAAATTAATGTGAGAAAGAAGCACCTATTAAAAATAGTTTCCCTAGACGAAGAACTTCTTTCCCAAACTTAAAAACCATGTATGCAGTTTCATTAAAGGTGAACAAAAGGCTCAGTCAAGGGATGATTAATATACTTTGCTACCTCCTGCTCTGTGTTAAAGCCAATCACCTCTTCTGTCCCTTCTCTTCATGATGAACCAGTATCCTGACGCAAATCTGCTTGCTCAACGGTATTGATGGTAAAGGGAAGGCATGGATATAAAGGGGATCACAACACTGGAATTAAAGAAAGCAGTTCAGATTTACCATAGATCAGGAAGTCATGCTGGAGAAAAGAAATGCTCCAAGTATATTACCCCCCCCCCCACCCCCCCACACACCCCCACACACACACACACGAAAATTCACCCCTTCACTAGTGAGCGTTTAGTTCTCCTTTTAAGCTCTATGTTTTACAATATTACTGCCAGGGACAAATGTTGAGGTACTCTGCCTATCACTGTCTTCAAATAAGGATCATATCTGGTTACCAATTATTCCTGTTATAGAAACTAGCCTGGGTAGATTAGGACATGTATCTGGTCAAGCATTGTATGGTATCTGCAAAGGAGTATGGGTATACAAAGTATTATTTTCATGATTACATTTTCGCTTATGCTTGTAGCTGTGTTTTTGTGTGTATACATGTAGGATCATTAGTGTATGTGTTTTATATCTGTTAATACACTTATGTATAGAGCAGGGGGGTCTGCAACCTTTTCGGCTGAGAGAGCCATATAGTGCGGCTCTGCTCAGCCCTTTTGAATCCGGAGCCAGTGACGTCAGCAGCTCCGGATTGGCTAGCAACCCAGAAGTGTGGTGACTTCAAGGGCTCCAGATTGTTAGCCAAAGCGCTGAGAGAATTTTGTCTCTACAGCACTTGCCGGTGATTATCCGGCAGACTGTAACGAGCGGTGCTTGCATATGAGCACCGCTCGTTACAGTCAAAGAGCCAGATGCAGCCATCAAAAGAGCCACATCTGGTTGCACATAGGTTGCAGACCCCTGGTCTAGAGTATATGGAAGCTTTTATGTAAGTATATTATTTTTGTAGGTGAGTTTATGTGGAAATCCTGGAATTGTTGTCCTGCCAGTATTATACCTGGGGGTAGCCTGTAATATTGTTCTATTCAGTATAATGTGGAGAGGATGAATTCATTCTGCCAGATCATTCTACTTTTCTATTACTACAAGATGCTGGATTTTGCTACTGCCCCCGCTATAGGTTAAAGTCACACAAGGTAAATCATTACTGAAATTTTTCCAAAGAAAACTCATGGCACCTAAGTGTTGTCTCCTGTTTTTAATGTATTCTACAAATGTAAAACCTATGTACTGTTGTGAGGAACAAATGACTTTTTCCTCTAACTATAACAAAAGGTGGGGGCAGACTCTGCCATTAACATGTGGATGCATAATAAAAACCTAGAGTTATAATAATATAGCAACCTGCAAACCCCCCACTTAGATCTGGATTATGCACAAGGCACCATAGGGTGCTGCCTATGGACCAAGGACTAGTATGGGGACCAAGGACTAGTATGGGGACCAGCACCACTTCCTTGCTATTATAGAATATTTTGAGATATGCTATTGAAGGAAAAATGTGCCCCGTTGCATATTAATCAATCTGTGCCTTCACTGTCTTTGGGTAGCCATTTTAAGGAGAACTATAACAATAAAGGAAACTTAACTGACCGCGTCCAACAGCAATACACTAACTGTACTGCTGCACGATCAGCTTTCATCTCACAATCCTATGCCCAGGATCGTGAGATGAAAAAAATCCCTGATGCAGCTCTCTTCCTCCCCCTGTATGTGATGTATAATGTCGCATACCGTGTTTCCCCGAAAATAAGACGCACCACGAAAATCTTTGCCACCTAGTGAGACTACACCTACCATATAATAGTTCTTCTGGCCGATGACCTGGCTCCATACCAGCAGATGTTCCTCTTATAAGCAGTTCATTGAACCTGGTGAAAGACACTCCCGCTAGCAGGAAAGCCCATTGATAACTAAAATCACTTGATTAATCTGTACTAAAAAATTACTCAAGGTAAAGCTAATACAGGATAACTAATAGGACACAACCATACAAATAAAAGCATAGGAAATTATTTTGTACATGCACTGTTTTATAAATAATACATAGCACAGAACATTGTCTGGATTCCCAAATGCTTCTTCTTTGCTGTTAAAGCCATGGATATGCACTGGAAGTGATAGGCTCCTGCCCTGTATGTATGCAGGGCCGGTTCTACAGATGGGCGATGTGGGTGACTGCCCAGGGTGCAATCTATTTGAGAGGGGCTGTTGCCCACATCACCCATAGCGAAACTCACCTACTCCAGCGTTCCAGTGACGCACCTCCTCTCAGCGCTTCTCCACAATGAGGTAAGTTGAATGCGACGGCACTCCTTTGCTGCTTCGGGTCTTCTCGACTCTATTCGGCAGCTGTCGGCAAGACCCGAAGCATCTAAGGAATGCCGTCACATCCAACTTACCTCATTGTGGCATGTGCTTAGAGGAGGTGCAACGCTGGAAGCGGTTCGGCCAGGGCGTCAATAGGGCCAGAACCGCCCTTGCCTGTGTGGAACTTTATTTTACATCCAAACATTTGTGAAAACAAACTATGATTGTTACTTTTGCTGTACAAAAGGTTTAAAGCATTTGTTGTATCTTCTTTTCTCGCGCAGAAGCCCATGATCTCTTCAGCACATTCTTTTAGGGCACTTTCCTTAAACCAGCAATATTTTAAACATTATTTCTGCTTATAGATTTCTTCAAGGACATGCAACCCTGTGTTTATTGTTTAGTATAGAGCATGGGACTTGTTTAAATGTTTGCACAAAAAAATTCCAATTAATTTAAGTTTTGTAAAACCAAGATCAGCTGGGAACACATTTTTATTCTTTTAATAGAGATTGCATAAAGTCTGATATGTTTAGACAAGGAAACGTGAGTAACTAGTATTGTATTAGCAAGCTGTATCAAGTTAGATTTAGGAATAATTTATAGCATCAGCATTAAAATATATTTTAAGGGAAAACCTGGATTATAGACCTCCTGTGGATCTAAAAACATGTTTCTTCATATATAAATCTCTCAGTGGCTCAGAGGGTTTTTATTTTATTTTTTTTTAGTAATGGGAGTATCTATTCAAATCATAAAACAAGGACTGACATTCATAGTTAGAAGTAGTCTGTCATCCCTGTACTAGTTGGTAGAGGGCTCTGTGAAGGACTTCTTTACACCGCAGCTTGTCAAACAAGCAGCACAGGAGGAACAGGAAGTTGACCTGGAAAAAACCTTTTTAGTTGAAACATGTGTAGGTCACGTGGCTGCACTGTGGGACCCTGAAAGACGTGATAAACTCTTCATGGCAGCGAGATGAAGTCTATTTCTTGCCTAAGCGAAGTGTGGATCTGGTACTGATACTTGATGCCTCCCAAAAGTTATTGTCAGTGCACCTGTGAATGGAAGAAATAGCAGTCTGCCTTGGGAATCCAAAAACTGGAATCTCTGTGTGTCAGATGCAGGGTGGTAATGTAAAATGTTCTCTTCTGGAGTGACCATGGATGTTTAGACTCTACCATTTAGCAGGAGCAGTACATGTCATTTGTTTCTACGCGCATACATGGTGAAGCACGTTTTGGGTTGTTGATTACTAAGCTCCACCTATATACCGCAGTGCAGCACAATTGATGTGTATTTGGACAATGCAAAGTGTAGTGTTGTAGTGAGGATGTATGTCACCTGGGATAAGTCCAATATGAGACACTGGCTTTCTGGATCAGAACTCTTTA